>JBCJKH010002530.1:0-22483 GCA_039877255.1 Loriculus beryllinus
TCAAGGCCAGGTTGGACAGAGCCTTGGGTGACATGGTTTAGTGTGAGGTGTCCCTGCCCATGGCAAGGGGGTTGGAAGTTGATGATCTTAATGTCCTTTCCAACCCTAACTGTTCTATGATTCTATGTGATTTTTCAAGTTGAAATACTTAGCTTATACCTGTTCATGTGAAAATACATGTCTCTAACTTGAGCATTTTAGTACTTTTCTTTTTACCAGTAAAAGCAGAATGATGCAATTAATCTCATCTTCATTACATGAAGGTCTAAAACATTGAAGACTGTTGTGTAGAAAACTGTCTTCAGAAATTAATCTTCAAATTGTGTTGCTTAATTTTCAAAGGTGTGGCACAACCTTGAATGAATTCTGTTATTCCTGTTGGATGTCACTGTTCTATGCAGCCTGTCTGGTGTCAGGGTGTTAATCTGTTTCCTATGAATGAATTCAGGATAATCAAGTTAGTGTTGTCTACAGCAGTCTTGATGTTTATCTGTTTTTATTTTCCCTTGTGCTTTGGTGGGGAAGTGCTCTGCTATTATCCTTCCTAATACATTCCTTATGCATCTTACAGGCATTATATTACAGGCTTTTAAATATGTGCAACAAGTAACGCAGTTTTGCCATCAGATTTCAGTAGGCTTTTCATATGTCGGCGTTTACTTTGCTCGTAACTAAAGAATCCATTGCTGATGTCACAGTGCTGCTTCTTTCCAAAGATACACTACAGCTGATCATGGTGCTCCAAGGACAGCTGGGGCAGAGTCCATCTTTAGGCCACTCTGAAATACTTGAAGATTACAGGAAGGTTAACATAGCTGTGCTTAAGTTGCAGAATAGAAAGTGGGTGGAAGGGAGGGAATCTGTAGTAAACTTAGGCTATGGTCAAGCAGGACCACTTCTTTTTGCCAAACTGTGGGAGTGTTTGGTCCTTTTTAGTAATGCAGGTTTTTTTCTTCTCTATTTCCTTTCTCTCAGGGTAAGAAATCTCCAAAACAGCTGGCTTCATACACAAACAGGTAGGAGAGCGGTGGTGTGAAGAGTCTTGAGTTTCAAGTGAGAGGGAGACAGAGGAAAAAGCAGTTCAAATGTATTATAGTATCCAGACAGACACAGATAAAAGATAGGTCTTAATTTTACTGACAACTGGTTCTTGTGTCTGCTTCCATAATAATAAGTCTCTGCATTCATAAAAGCAGGAAAAAATGTTGGTGGTAGCTCTTACACTTTTATGACTATTATCATGAAATTATCAGAAGTATCTTAGGGATAAAGTGTTCTAAGTAACTTGGAAGCTGACTACTGAATTGATAATGATATATTTTAACTTAACAGAAAGTATTGCTTAGGTTTACAGCAACCTTCCCTAAAATACTGCTTTATTTTTGCAGAGTAACAGTTGGAAAAACGGTGACAAGTCCCCTCTCTCTTTTCAAAGTAGTTTATTGTAAAAGAAAAGTTCACTGCTATACTCCAAAGCCTTGTTACAGAAAGAAACAGCTCCCTAAATTTAGGGACTGTGACATGGCAAATAAAGAAAATGAACTGGCTTGTGCAGAGAATCTGCTAGCAAAAGTGCACAGTAGTCGTACGTGCTTCCTGAATTCTAGCGACTCTGGCTCATCTCAAACAGAAGGCCCCTCATCCAAATACAGTGGATTTTTTTCAGAGGTAAGTAGAGTTTAAAGAAACTTTAGTTTAAAATAAAAGTATTCCTTGTACTTTCTTTGTGTGGTTAGCTGTGAAATTTTTCAACGATACTAATTTTCTTAACATACAGATTGGCTCAGGTCTTGTGATTTACCATCTTTATCTGTCAGTTTATTATAATGCCGTTGCCAACGGTAATAGTACTGCCAGTTTTCCCCATGTTTGGATCAGCACAGAAGCTCAGATCTTCGAGGCTAGTCTGGGTTAAAATTGCACCAGTACCAAAGGAAAACATTCTTTGGACCTGGTTAGGTTTCATGATCTGGCATGATGCATGGCCACACATGTGTTTATGGAAGTGTGAAAGTGTTGGGGTGTGAATAGGGAATAAGCTGGTGAAGCAGGATAAAACCATCTTCAGTAACAGTGTCAGCTTAGTGTGTATGTAACTAGCTTAGGAGTTTGTATGATACTGTATTTCTTGTTGAGGTTGCGTGATGAAACAGTGAATGTTTGTGGGGCTTCTGAAACTGGCTAAAAGGTCAGATATTTAAGTGAAATGGGTGTTGTTAGTGTAGTCCTTTTAAGTCCCTTAATGTTGAAATTTCCACTTCTGTCACCTTAGATGCTTGTTAGCCATTGTGTCTTTCGTGTGTTTAAAGTGAGGCATAGTAGGGAAGATCAGATTGAAGACTATAACCATGCTGCCTTTTCATGGTACTGTAAACATGGGCTGCCATGAAGAGACAGCTCAGAGTCCAGTGGGCTGGAGGTACAAATCTGGCACTCCTGTACTACGTCATATTGAAGGTTTCAGGGAAGTAGGAGCAGAATAGTTAGAATAAGAAACGAAGAGTAAAGAAATGAAGACTGGGAAAGATTTAACCTCTGAGAAACTAAAGACCAGATTACTGGCCACAGATGCCTGAGATGTGATGGCTCTGCAGTGTTTATTCCATTCAAAGGAATTTTAATAAGATACCTAAACTTCATTCCAGGAATGAGCTTTTTAAAAAATGAACCTTTTCTGTGAAAGTACAGAAGAATACATATAATTACTTATGTCTGAATCATGTCAAAATTAGTAAACATTTAAGTAAAAAGTACTCGGTGAGAATTATAGGTTCATGCTCATGAATGCTGTATTTAATCATTAGATACCTCTTTTTAGGTGTCTGCAAACCTTATTCTTGTAGCTTGTGGGTTAAGTAGTCTTCATCTATTTGTGCAGCCTTCTAAGGGAAATTTGTGAGGTTTAAGGCCATTGTTAGCTAAATTTCTAAAAGCATACAGGTAGGAAAGTTTTATTTTCATATACAAAGTTATTATATTAGAGCAGCTTATTGTATTGGTGCTGGCTACTAAACTTGTGATAAACTTTTCTATTTTCATACATATACAGGTTTCTCAGGACCATGAAACTATGACTCAAGTTCTTTTCAGCAGGAATCTGAGGCTCAATGTAGCTTTAACCTTTTGGAGAAGAAGGAGTATAAATGAACTGGTCACCTACTTAGTGAGGTAAATTAGGTGTCTCTTCTATATTATTAAAGTAGTAACCATCTCAGATATGCTGCGGTATTTTTAGGGGTTCCTTAAATGTTGTAACTTTATTATATTTATTCTTTAAATCATAGTTGAAGCATATACTTCAGCCTGTGCTTTACCAGTAACATTTCTGATATTTTTTCTTAATGATTCTAGGATACAGGATCTTGGAGTAGTAGTAGACTGCCTTCCTGTGCTTACAAAGAGGTACAAACAAAAAGAAGTGGGGGATAAGAATCTGCTATAACCACTCTGACATTCAAGCACTTCTGAAACATCTTGTTGTTTTTAAGTTTACAGGAAGAAAAACCATTTATTTCTGTTGGCTGCTGTGTAGATCTTTTGCCTTTAGTGAAATCTCTGCTTAAAAGCAAATATGAAGAGTAAGTATTAGTTTCAGATGTTTTCAAAACACTCCTACTTCCTGGCTGTGCGCTGTCCTAGACATTAATGGTGTTTAGTCGTCTGACTTTTGTTGCCTTTGCCCCTTCTCTGAAAGCTCCTTTTCTAAAGAAACGCCTACCTGAAGGGAATCTTTCCTGTAAAACTTCCTCTTTTAACAAACCAGTGGTGCAGAAACCCTTTTCTGCAAGGTTAAGTACTGGCAAGGATTGGTTAAGTACTGGTTTTGCCCGTAGTCAAATTTATTTATCCTAAACAGTAAAACAGAAAAGCACTGAGGCTTGAATATGTTTTGTAGCATGAAATCAAGGCAAAGTTTTCTGGCAAAATACTTGAATCTCTTCTTTTTAGTAAGAGCTTCAGTTTAGCACTTTAAATATTTGCCTATGTCTTCAGTTTCAAGCTTGCCAATTTGTCTGGATTTATATTCCAGAATAGAAAACATGTTGTGTTCTAAGTTGCTTACCATTTTGTCTTGACACTTTAGCTGACCTGTAGATCTTGGAGAGTGGGAGAAAAGCATAATATGTAAAATATGTCATTACAGATATGTGATAGTTGGTTTAAACTGGCTTCAGGCTGTCATTAAAAGATGGTGGTCAGAACTATCTACACATACAGAAAAGGCAGAGGATGGGTGAGTATAGTGTTGGGAAATACTTAAATGTGGGTTTGCAGCTTATTCCATCTCAAAATCTGTTTCAACTTCGATCAGTAGGAACACACCTTTTCTACAAAAGAAAAATAATATAATTTGAAAGTAAAAGCTTAAAAGCACTTAAGTTAACGTTCTTAAGATACAGGTGGTGTTTGGAAACTTACTTTAAGGATTACCATGTTTTGGGATAGGTTTTTTTTTCAGGGGGGGTTGGTTTTTTTGGTTTTAATACATCTAGCATGTAGTCATATCAGGGGTTAATACAAATGCTGTAGAAGTTGGAGCAAATTTTTTCTGATATTGTGGCAATATATGGACTTAGTAGTTGTGTTTCAGTCAGAAAGTACTGAAATGTATGTATGTTATAAAGTGATGGTCATTCTTTTTTTCAGAAATATTCATATTTTAAAACAAGAATTAAGTGGTTTATGGGAACAGCAGAATCATCTGACACTGGTTCCAGGATATACTGGTAACATAGCTAAGGTAATCCAGTTCTAGTTGTGTTTTGTAACAAACATATAATTGCATCACTCGCAGTATTACTCTTGTTTGGTGTTACTTATGCTAAACTACTGATGGATTTAAACACCTTTATTTTCCACTAATGCTCAAGCATATTTCACAATTTTTACAAGAGCAAAGAGTCTCAAGCTGCGCCAGGTTTGGTTTAGACTGGATATTAGGAAAAATTTCTTTACTGAGAGGGTGATCAGGTATTGGAAAAGGCTGCCCAGGAAAGTGGTGGAATCACTGTCCCTGAGTGTTCAAAGACTGTGTAAACAAAGCCCTTAGTGACACGGTTTAGTGGTGGACTTGGAAGTCCTGGGGTAAAGGTTGGACTTGATGATCTTAAAGGTCCTTTCCAACCTAGCAGATTTTGTGATTTTCTTTTTTTTTTATAGCCATTGTTGTAAGTGTAATGCAGCAGGGAGAATCTTAGCCCAGCACTGTTAGCATTTGCACATGAAGTGATTGGGTCAAGTGCCAGGATCTTGAAGCTTACTGCTGGCCTAATACTTAAATGAGTTTGTGGATAGCAAAGAAGTGTCTCCATCTGAAGTGAACCGTATTTGCTTTTCTCAAGGCAAACATGTTGTGGTATCAGTAACATAATGAGGATGTCTGGTTAGATGTATGATTTGCTGCTCATGATACTCCTGTCTATTAACATGGCTTTCTGAGTTTGGGCACTAAGAATTACACAGAATAAGAAACGTGTCCACATAGAGGGACCTGATGAAGGCAGACAGTGGTAAAGGACTTAAAGCAGACACTTGTTATGTGCAGGATTTGAGTGAACTTGAGAAGGACTTAAAGATTGAATGCTTATAATTTCTGCAAAGATCCTTCAGATACAATTCTGTGGCTACAGGATTTGTCACTTTGATGTGTCAACCAAGTAAGTTATTTCTTGTTCTTCTGGGACTGCTGTGCTCCTCTGACTTCAATTTTGATGTCTCTATGAGGATAATAACAAACTTCTTACAGCTTCAGTCAGCAGCCGTGCAGAATTGAGTTCTAACTCCCAAATGGTAGAACAGTAGGAGCTTGTAATATAGACTGCCTAGTTCTGGTAGATCAACATAGCAGTTACAGCCAGTGTCAGTTTATTTCTCTGAGATTCTGTTTCCCTTCCTGTTTGTTTGCTTGTTTCTTAATGTATATCAGGATAGATTGTGATCTGAACAAGTCAGGAGCAATAAGACTAGTACAAGTATGCTGGAGAGATGTGATGGAGGAACATTACTCTCAATAAACATGTTTCAAATACATGATCTCATGGCGATGACTTCTTTTCCTGTGCATGCGCTGAGCAGAGGAAAAAACTGAATTGGTGCTTTGGAAACTAATCACACTGTTCTGCAGACTTTTCATTACATAAAGAAATGCCATTAAAAGCATTAATTGAAAGTAAACTTGAAGATAACTTTTTCTGAAATTTGGCCTAAATATAATTACTCGTGTTATGGTCCTGATAGGTTACCCTGCCTCAGGCATACAGTCAGTGTTACAGCTACAAGTAATGTGACAAACATTTTCTCCTAGTTTTTGTTTGTTTTTTTTTCTTCTAGGATATAAATGCTTATTTATTACAACTGCACTGACACGATTGGGAAACTGGGCTTGTGTGAAATATGTACTATGTCTGAAAGACTTTTGAGAAATACTGGCGGAAGAGAACTGAACTGTCAAGCTGTTTAATAAAACCACTAACATCATAACAGTCTACTTCACATTGAAGTGGAAAAATGTCTAGTAAGAGCAACTTTTACTTCAGTGAGGTGAAAGTGCACTATGAAAACTGTATGCCTTTGCTGCATTTGGGATTCACTTAGTTACTGGGTATTCGTTGAAATGCTACTGTATTTTACTACAACATCCCACAAAAGATGAATTATCCTGTCGTGAAGCCAAGACAGCTGAACCAGTTACAAGGAACCAACAAAAACAATCAGCATTAAGAGTTTTTAAATCTGTCTTTCACAAGAGAACTTCAAAATGCACAACCATCTTCCAGTTACATTAAAAAAAAAAACCAACTTCAGGATATTCAATTACTTCTATGTTTTAATCAAATTATTAAAGACAGCTTGTTTGCACTATTGAGAAACTACAAAGCAAAGATGCCTTAATTACTAGTGTTTCAAAAAGCCAATGTGTTGAGATGCAGATAGCTATTATGTTCAGATTGTGATGAAAAACTACAAAAATCAGGGTTTCACATTGTGTAGTTAATGAAACATCGCACATATACAAAGATTCATGTATGAAAAATATTATAAATACCTGAAGTTAAACTCGGATAAACAATTATTGCAAGTGTCAGCAGAATGGTGACTTTGTCTAACAAATGTTTTTATATTGTGTGTGAATTTCTAACATAGTAATCTTGTTCTGTATCATTTAAAGTACATGCAAATAAGTAAATATATTAAATGTATCTACTGTTTTTTCTTTTCAAGTTCATAAAACAATTTCTAGCATAATCTCTTCCACTGTACTTTTTATCATAGGTATTTATGTCTATTGTTTGAAATGTTTACAGCCATGTGAGGCCATGTTTTGCAAGTCGCACCCTTTTTATACTACCTCCTCTAAGAAAATGACAGAGCTTTTGCAAAATTAATCAAGTTTTAGCCTGAGCAATGATGGCAGTTTTATACCAACAACAGCATTGAAAATACAGCTATAAACTCTTCTACTGTCCTTTTGCTGTCCTGTACTGTCTTAATTTAAAAGCTGTCGCTTAATAGCTCTGAGGGAGTTTTGATTTAGGCTTGCTATTGCCTTTTTATTGTATGACTAGGAAGCATGCTTTTTCAATTAAAACTTATGAAGTGCCACCTGTTCACTTGAAACATAAATACATGCAAAGCATGTACCACCGAACAGTCTACTTCTTTAAAAAAACTAAGTATTTACAAGGGTTATTTTCATTCCTTAGCATTAAGCATTGCACTTTTATTGATGTGCAAGAGAAAAGTCTTTTGATAGCACCAAGTGGTTTTTGCTTTACAAATGAAATAAATTAATTTTAAACTGATGTGTAGTGGTCAGCAGCTTTAGGCCTCCCGTTGCTTTGTTTTGTATTTAATTTACATATTATTGCTGTCTTTTGAAGGCCAGCTAGAAAGATACCAGAATTTGGTGCTTTTGGTTATTTGAATGTTCTTTAAACCACCAAAGGTTTTGCACTTCCTAGGGCAGTTAGCTACAGGGAAGAGTTCTGGGACATCCCAAAACAGATACACACAGCCAAATCTTTTTGCTTGAATTTTCATGTATCGTTAGAGATTTCACACTTGGAGTTTGGGATAAAACTTACTGCTTTTCAAATGTCCTTGCTGACAATTAAAAGTTTAAAGGAACTGTAGTATGATTCCATTCTTGTATTTACTGTTCTGTTGAGCACTTAAATGTAAAAGTAACAGAAAGACTAGCTTTATAATTTGGGTAGCAGCTGCTGAAACTCTACAGTATTCTTGTGCAATTATCTAAGAGGTGATGAAATTCAGAGCTTCTGTTTGTTGGGGGTTTTTTGGGGGGAGGGGAGGGATTTTTTTAATATAATGAAGTAACATATGGCCATTTATTTCTAGTAATAATAAGTAATCATTCTAACAGATTAAAGTGAAATACTCTAGTATTCAAAAATCCAGCTTGACTGTAGATGTAAATACATGGGCTTGTAATGAATTCTGTATGTGGCCATGGATTTATCAACTTGTAACTGTGGATGGTGCTTTTGTTCTAGTGGCAAGGTAAGATTGACTTGAGGATCACTCTTGAGAAATATCTAATAAAATTATGCATTATTTTTAACTGCCAAAAGTTGTATTTTGACAGCATAAATAATACAGTATTAAACATTAAGTCATTAGTATCTGTGCCTTACTTTAAAAGAAATTTTCTTACTCTTTTCAGGCAGTTACTAGATTTATAAGAACAGGATTCTGGTGTCTCCGTTATGAAATTATTTTTCTGTCATGGTCTTGAACTAATTTCAAACTATTCACACTGACATTCAAGCTCGGGTGCCTGTATGCTCTTTAATTCTCAAATAGCTAGGAATCGGTTTTGCTGTAATAGAATGTAGGTGTATGATAGCTGCTCAACGGTAACATGAGTAAAATGTCTTAATAGCTGTGTAACTCCTTGAAATCTATGCAGTTGTCTCAGTGAATCTAAGAATTAAGTTTATGAACAGTCATGTGCACAAATGCTAACTTTTATGTGTTGATTTCTCAAACTGCTGTTTCTAAGAGTGTCAAAAGATCCAGAGACAATTAATCCTTTATCCTGTATGGTTTTGTGATGCAGGAGCATGTCCATACTTGAGGGTGAAAGGTGACTCTGCAAAGCTGTTCTTCATGTTATGCCACTTGATATGAAACTAATATCTGAAAAACAGTATGTCTTTTGCTTCCATGTTCCTTGAGAGTACTTGAGGCTGGTTTGCTGAAAAGGTTTTTATTTGAAGCATGAACTAGGGCTTACTCATCCCCTAAACTGAAATTAAAGAAGCCTTCTGGTAAGCTGCCTTTCTGCATAGGTGAAAAAACCCTCCAATGTTCTGTTGGTGTAAGAATCAGAGTTTAGGTATTGCTGATAGCTTGCTGAAGAGTGGAGATGGAAAAAGCTACCCCATTAATTAGCTGAGTGCAAAGAAGTTCGTGTGTCTTGATGATTATGTAAGGCTCCATTTTTAAGGAGTTCCACCTGTTTCTTAGTGAAGAGTACTCTGCAGTGGAACACCCTTGTATTGCACAGGTGCTGCAGTTCCAGGCTGCTTAATGGTGCTTACAAATCATTGCTGGTATTAAAAAAAAAAAACAAACTAGCATCAGCCCTACAGGAGCTTATCTTCTGCAGTAAGGTATAATTAAAATTATCTTCCCCTTTCTGTCAGCTGCCTTATTGTTATCAGAGGCTGCAGTTCTAACACGTGCGGGTGCAGGGGGGATGCGAGAATAGGAAAAGACAAAAAAAGTACTGATATAGTGAGATCAGTCCAACTGCATTGTACTGTACCTGTGTTTAAAGCAGGCTCTATTTTTATTTTCAGGTATATGAAGTAGACAATTTTGGGGTTACAGGTCTCTATGCATTTTGCATTGAAGAAATAAGTTTGAAGTGGTGATCTGTGGTATTTTGTTTTTGTTGGGCATTTTCTTGAAATGGTGGACATTTTTGTCTGCAGAAACTTGAAAGTGTCTTTGTAGAAAGCTTATGCTTTTCAGCTAGCAAGTGATTGCTTTTGCCAGTTCATCTTGCCAGATCTTCCAGTTTTACAGAAGAATGAGTATCTGTCTCGGTGTGGAAATTCTCAGCTATATTTTGTGCCCAGTTTGCTAGTACAAAGGAAAAGAGGTGGTTTATAGTCAACTATTTCAGAATACAAAACCATGCAAATCATGCTACTGGTGTGAAATTATTCCAACTTTTGTATAAGGCAAATTAGTTTATGAAAGCATCTGGCTCTTGTGTGAGGAACTTTATGTTGAACTGATGCTGCATTAGAGGAGGGATGTTGGAGGAGAAAACTGGTTTTAATAGCCTTAGTAAAGATCAGACAGTGTAGTTTAATGTGTCTACCTTCCTACACACAGTAATCATTGTAGGCCACAGATAGAGTCACTGAGAGATAGATCATGCTTGTGTTGATAGTGCTTTTATTATACTACTCTAAATGGCTTTGTGTATTAGGATTGAGATTAAATACAAGTATTTAGTATGTGTTTTCTTCCTCCCTTCATTTTTCAGCGCTTAATGATGTGATTGCTTCCTCTTCTGATTGAAACATAATATGAGTATTGTTAGAGGAGGGGAGGATGAAAATTTTTTATAAACCTGAGGGCTAGCTGTTTAATATTATTCATTTGGAAGCAATTGTGAACATTTTTCCCTCTAAAACTTTTCACACAAATTTTGCTAATACCTACTAACTGAAGTGGAGGGTCATGGCTGCAAGTTGGAGTTTGAACTTGATTGGAAAAAATACTCTCTAAATAACCATAGCTGCCATATTATTTTTTTTTTCTATGGAGTACCAAGTTGGGCTCTGTTGCAAACCTGCTGTACGGGAGGCAGGAGGTGTAGCACTGTGCCTTAATGTGATAGAATAATCACACAGCCTTCAACTGTTGCAGAATATTTTTGTTTCTGTACTGATTAGATTTTTGTAGTATATCTCTATATGCAGATTGTAGCTGCTGATCATATTGCTATAAAATGAGGTCTGCTTATTTGGATTGAATGTGATACCTCGTTTCAGTTTCTTACAGATCACTGCTTCAGTTCAGTTGGTCATTACTTGAACTACAGATGAACAACCATGGGGTTTAAAACATCTTACTTTGCTGTAACAAAATACAAAGATGTTATATTTGTGTTTTCCACCCCAGCTCCCCTTAACTTTGGTGCTTAAAGCCATTTGAATTCCCTTTGGGAAGTAAAAGCTTCCAGACCACATGAACACATGATGAAAACAGCTTTACAATATTCTTTTTGTAAGCACTATGTGTATTGTGAAACAACTAAGACAAATCTGAATATCAAGATAATGTTACATTCCAAGACTGCCTGCTTTTGTGGGTGTAAATGTTGGAACACATACATATCCTGGCATCATATTTTAAAGTGACCTACAGACAGTTTCAAATAGCTCTTGTAATTTAGGTTGATGGCTCTTTTTCAAGCTCTATTTAATCTACTGAGCTTCACTTTCAGAAAGTCTGAATTATGTTTGCAACTTGTAGTTGCCACTTTTCACTCTTGTTTCAGGATGGATTGAAAGACTTGGATTAAAAGACTTGGTATGTCTTTGGATTGAATTGGTTGAAAGACTTGGTACAGTTTCAGCTTCAGAAAAATAGCTGGTCTTTTTTGTCAACAGGCTTTCATTATGCCTCTCTTCTGCATGAGACAAACTTGTTTTCTGCAAGAGTTTAAATCATTTTTAGTGACGCTTCCAGAGGAGAACTGCCACATCCAAGAAGCCTGTGGCATGTTTTGATTCCAAATGGAGAAGTTGCACAAATACAGCCAACTGTTGGGAGAATGTATTTCATTACTGTTGAGTTTTCTTATCGCATGTGAATCAGCTATGGTAGTATCTAGTTGGTTTAGATAAAAGTGGAATGATGGATTATTGGGGAGTTGAAGTCTTCACAACTCTTGGCTATTTCCATGCTGATGAAACTGCTACAATGAATGCAGAGAGGAACTATTTGTCATGTGCTTGGTTTGGAGGGCTGAAATATCTTCTTTCTGTGTCTGCTAACAGTACTTTGTTTTGAAGCTGAAAGGCACAGACATTTATGTGTGTTTAAAACAATGAAGTTTCTGCCTGAAAAGGAGAAAAACCCTTTGCTGTGTTAGTTCATTTCTGGATGACTGTGCCACCCCTGTTCCAGTTGCAGAAAAAAGTAAATAAAATTCTAAAAATATAATGAACCATCATTGTGCAAGTAGTGGTAAAACCTTATTTTCAATATTGTAAGTTTCTGGCTATTAACTAATGGCTCAGGACTAAAGAGTAACTGGAAAGTTCTGTTCTCTGCCCTGTGCTCTGGTAAGTCTAAAAGCTTGACGCTTTTTAATCAACCAGAATGAGTGGTGATCAACAGAAGTATTAATTCTGGAGTAGTTGTATGCCAACAGACAGCATTAGCATAAGAATAAGCTGGGTAGGTGGTTATGAACTGAACCATTATTCTAATTGCATGATGGAGTAGTGCTGCAAGGGGTCCCTCTAAAAATAGTGGTGGCATCGATAATCATTAAAGGGAGTTGAAGGCTTGAACACAGGCCAACTGTCATAAGACTGTAGCTAATGCATGCATTCCTGGTTATGTGTTGGTGTGGGGAATTGACTTGCATAAAATGAAAACTAGGGAAGGGCACTGTTTGGTTTAGATACAGTACAAAAATTCCCATCACCAAGAAGGGAGCCTATGGATAGATTCAGGTTTGGTGATACAGGAAGTCATTCCAGTCCTGTGTGCCTGATTCCACAGCAGTGAGACACTTTGCAAAGGAAGGTTGGAGACTTGGTGCTTGCAGAGCAGTCACGTTTCCTCCCAGTTGCTTCTTTCCCACCCCTCTGACGTGTTGGAGCACATCTGCTTGGCTGAAATCCCAGCTCCACATCAACTTTGTCACTTATCCAAGTGAGAATAAAATGCCTTCATATTTGGCACACCTGGTTTCTCAAGTGATGTCTTGTACCTCAAGTCTTCCAGGTTCTTGTTACAAACCAAATTACCGGCTTAGTGCCATCGAACTGTGAAAACATACAGGCTTATACCTCTGAATAACACATGGCAACTGTGGATGCTTCCACTTTGTTTAACCCTTGCATTAACTCTAGAGAAGCAGAATGATACACACTAATGGCTATTTCAATCACCAGATTTAAGATGAGGCTGTTAGGAATGTTTGTGTGTATGTGTATAAATGGGCTTTAAACATAAATATTTTACCAGGTGTTAATTAAAAATGCCCCCAGTTCTGAACATTCACAAATGGTGGGCTGGTGGCTAGTTAGAGAGTAATCCTTCTGCTTAGAGGTAAGTGGTTTGTTGGGTTTATTTTCCCTGTTAGGCACCCATCCTGCCTCCCCCTCTGCGTACAAGTCTTTAAAAGTAACGCTGCCTTCTTGAACTCTTTATTTTTGCAAGCTTATGCGTTTTAGGGTTTTCTCACTCCACAGAAAGTAACTGGGGGAGTGGGCAGAGTGAGGATACATCTTGTTGACACAGTGCTGTGTAAGCATGCATATGTACTCACTGCTGTGCAGAAATGTAATTTGTACACTTCACTCTAGTGCAGTTAGGCCTCTCTTGGTGGCATGTCTCGGAACATCTGCAAAGGGATTCTTTCCATCTCAATTCTTGATTCAAAGAGCAGCATTAGTTGCTCTCCAGCTGAACAGATAAGCTTGCTACTAATGCTAAAACCAAACAAACCTTACTAAACAAAACTAGTATTTTTGTGTCCAGTATAAAGTAGCTGTGGCCAGGTAACAACAACTGTTGCTGTCCATTTTTCACTAAAAAAGGGACATATTAATGTGTCTGAGTAAGAGGTCTCTGGCATTACGGATTTATTTTTTTAAGAAATAGTGCATTGTGATCTAACAGTTTACCTTCTAGATTGTCAGAATATTCGTGCATGACCTCAGCCACCTTACTCTGAAGAGTTGTAAATAAGAGAACGCCCTTGGAGCCATCTTCACAACTGGCAGCTTGCCTACATCAGCCTTTACCCTGGGGACTAGTGAGTCGTATTTCAGCATTTCTCTATGCAGGCTTTGGCACACACAGTTCTGATACATGCTTCTTTATTTAATAGTTCTCTGTGAGCTCTGGAAAATAAGAATTTAGCCTCTGGTGACTCACTCAAGTCTGGTTTGGATTAAATGGTTCTCATACCAAGAATTCTGCTTATGTGACAGGAACTGCAAGACCTTTTTTCCTCCATAACCTCACTGAATCTAAACCCTGATCATAATAGGCTTCTGGATTGAGAAATCTGTTTATCGACAGTTCTTGGTATCCTCATCAACAGCTTCTTTTTCTTTTTTTTTTTTTCCCTGGCAAAATGGATTGCTCTGTGGTTTCTTTGTAGTATTTGATTATCACTGTTAAACCTTCTGCTGGTTTTCATACCTTAAAGCAGGTTCTATCATAAAATCACAGAATGGTTTGGGTTGGAAGGCACCTTAAAGATCAACTGGTTCCAACCTTCCTGCCATGGGCGGGGGCAACTTCCACTTAGACCAGGTTGCTCAAAGCCTTGTTCAACCTGGCCTTGAACACTCCCAGGGATGGAGCAGTCACAACTTCTTTGGACAGCTATCCTCACAGTAAAGTATTAATTCTTAATATCTAATCTAAACCTACCTTGTTTTAGCTTAAAGCCATTACCCCTTGTTCTTCACTACAATTCTTTGTAACAAATCCCTGTCCAGCTTTCTTGTAGTCCCCCGTTAGGTACTGAAATGGTGCTCTAAGGTCACCCCAGAGCTTTCTCTTTTCCAAGCAGAACAACCCCAGCTCTCATCCTGTCTTCGTAGGAGGGATGTCCAGTCCTCCGATCATCTTTATGGCCTCCTCTGGACTTGCTTGAGCAGGTTGCCATCACTCTTGTGCTGGGGGCCCGAGAGCTGGGTGCAATACTGCAGGTGGGGTCTTAGGAGAGTGGAGTAGATGGTAAGAATACCTTCCCTGGACCTGCTGATGACACTCCTCTTAATGCAGCCCAGGATATGTTAACTCTGAGGTGTATTTCCAAGGTACTGGTGCCCACATTTCCTGGTGTTCAGTGTAACTGTCAGATTTTTCTTATGTTTATTTGATGTTATCTTTTGGCAGGAAATATTCAGAACTCAATCTGATTCAGAATTTGAACTGATTGTAATGGTCTGAAATAGTTTTTGTACTTTTTGATAAAAGTATAATTTGCAGCAGCTTTGCAGCAGTATAATTGAATTTTACTCTCAACAATGAGACTTCAGTGAGAACTGGAGTTGGATGGCTCCAGCAATTTTACCTTTTGCTTCTGTATCCAGCTTACCTTTTACTTGTATTTTGCTTACCCTTTACTCCATTTTACCTTTTGCTTCTGTATCCAGCATCAAAAGAAAAGGAAGATAAGCAGTAATTACTGCTCTAAACCAGCTTTTGAACCCAGCTTCAACCACGGCTACTGTCTCGTAGATAGCATTTTTTCTCTTCAGGGCACCACCAGCAGTCAGTCATGCAGAGGTGCAGCACCTGTGGAGCAGCTGCAGCACTGCTCTGTGATCTGCTGCTCCCAGATCCTGCTTCAGACACAGGTTTCTCTGCCAAGAAAGTAGGAGACCCTTTTGCTGAACCCCCAGTAGGATTCTTTCTTAGCAGAGCTTCCCTTAGAAGATGTTCCAAACTCTCATCTAAAGTTGTGTCTGTGATTCAGTTACAGAGGAACCTGTTTTTCTTTCTGTATGTGCCTCTTCTAGGTCAAGATGCCACTGTATCCTTTGCATGCCGTGAGAATCTTCTCATTTTAAATGCACAAGTTCAGACTCTTTAATCTCCCTGTGTTTTGTCTGACACAGTCTGTCCAGACAGATAACTGGCTGTGTAAAAGCCTGCAGTGGGATTTTGCAGTAGTCCACCTGAGCTGGAGCTCTCTGTGACCTTGCTGAAGAATGTTTCTATTCCAGATACCTGCATTACAGCCATTAAAAGGTCCAGCTGCTTTTTCATCCAGCATCATGCTGAGAAAGGAATATAATATAGAAGATTATCCTTTTGAGATGAGCAGGTTAGTGGGCTTTATTTTGTTTGTTGTTTGGTGGTGGTCTTTTCTTTCTGAAGCAAGTATTACCTGGTGCCTCACTTTGTTGATACATATTTTTTGGAGTTCATGCACTTTTCCTTTCCCCTTTGGTCCCCCAGCTCTTGTATCAGTACAGAGTAGCAGGGATTTGATTTTTGCTTCCCCTTTCCAATTCTTATTTTGACATGTCAATATATAAAAGCACATCTTCACCCTTGCAAAAAGTAATTCTGAACTAGACACTAGTCTGCCGTCTGGAGTGAGCACCACTTTTAAGATGCTTTATTGAGTTCTTTAGGTTTGAAGGAGAGAGTAAAAGTTTATAAATTAAATCTTGCAATAATTTTTATGTTGGTTGTTACTTTATTTGCCTGAAAGTTTGCTATAAAAGTTCTAAAAGTTAAATACAAAATCAGGACCCCTGCTTTCTGTGGCAAAGCTGCTGCCTCCAGTGGGCCCTGTATTTCACCAGAACCATATGGAGCTTCCCAAAGAAAGCCTGCCATCAAATCCACTTACAAATATTGGAAGCAAGTAGCTAGAGGGGGAGAAAAGGTCTTTGAAGGTGTCTTATGCTACATTTTTTTTTTCCCCAAAACTTAAACTATTACATGAGAAATATAGAAATGGCCCATTATTACATAGATCAAAAAACTAAGGAGGGGAAAAAAAATAGTCACAGAATAGAATCATAGAATAGTTAGGGTTGGAAAGGACCTTAAGATCATCTAGTTCCAATGCCCCTGCCATAAGCAAGGACACCTCACACTAAACCATGTCACCCAAGGCTTCATCCAACCTGGTCCTGAGCACTGCCAGGGATGGAGCACTCACAACTTCCTTGGGCAACCCATTCCAGTGCCTCACCACCCTCACAGTAAATAATTTCTTCCTCAAATCCAATCTAAACCTTCCCTGTTTAAGTTTTAACCTGTTACCCCTTGTCCTGTCACTACAGTCCGTAATGAAGAGTCCCTCCCCAGCATCCCTATAGGCCCCCTTCAGATACTGGAAGGCTGCTATAAGGTCTTCACGCAGCCTTCTCCAGACTGAAGAGCCCCAACTTTCTCAGCCTATCTTCATACTGGAGGTGCTCCTGTGATGATGAAAAATCATCATTACAAGAATTTGGTGGATTATATGGTTCATACGTTTTTCTTTTGAAGAAAATGCTTAAACTACTTGTTCTGTTGTAAATTACAGACACAGATAGCTGCAATAGCTACACTGAAGCTGAGTACTAAAATAATGACACAAGTGTTATCACATATTATTTAAAAAAAATATTATTCCTTGCTGTTAACCAACAGCCAGAGATGCTGGCTGCTGAACAATAGAAAATCTGGTTTATTTGTGTACAATGCTGGACACTGATTTTGGTTTTTATACTTTTCATTCTTCATAATTTAATTTACAAAAACATGGTCTACTCTTCGTTATTCTCTGACTGATGCTAATATTACTTCTTTTGGAGAACTTCAGAATACAGAAGCTAGTAAAGTGAGTTATTTACACGTGCCTCTGTGCATAAAAATATTTGGCTTATTTGGCTGATTTAGTTTATTACTGAGATTATTTGTGATTCTTGTTAATTCCAAAATGTGAAGGAAAAGAAAGACAGATACTTATTTTTCATATTTTAATTGTATAATTTGTTAGATACAACAGCACAAAGTATTAGATTGTAGTGTGTTCATTAGTAAGAACTATTAGGGCATAAATTTATTCAATATAATACAACAATTTTTTCTAGTCCAGACTCCTTTTTTACTGATACTTTTGTATTCGTGCAGATAGATGAGCTTAGTGAATCACAAAGGAAAAAAAATGTATAAACCTAAATCTTTATGCAGAATTTGGATGCCTGTCTCATGACTGTTTTACTCTGTGTTGTTTAATTTCAGCAGCTGGAAAAGCTTTCTGAGTTTCCTATGTTCTAGGCTTTGGTAATAAGAATAAACTCAGAATGAAATAATAAGAAAGCTGTATTTAAAAGATTTTGAAATCTCTGATGTAGAGTCTAAACTGTTAATTGCTTGCCACATCTACTTAAAGCGTATTTTTGGGTGTCAATTATATAATTAGAAAAAATTATTAGATGGAGCAAGGTTTTTTTCTTTCATTTTTATTAGGAACATATGTAACAGAATAGAAGAAGGTATAATATCCAAAATACAATTTAACCTTCCATACCAGAAATTTATTCAGCTGTCAAGGAGTACTTTGGAGCTAAATGGGTTTGATGTCTCTTCAGCATGAAATTTTTTGGCATTACTCCATCCATGTCAATAAAATTACTCTTGACTTTTATTAACAAATATTACAGAATACGAAGACAGGCTGGGAAAGTTAGGACTGTTCAGCCTGAAGAAGAGAAGGCTGCGTGGCAACCTCATATCAGCCTTCCAGTATCTGAAGGGGGCCTGTAGGGAGGCTGGGGAGGGACTCTTCATTACTGACTGTAGTGACAGGACAAGGGGTAATGTGTTAAAGCTTAAACAGGGAAGGTTTAGATTGGATATGAGGAAGAAATTCTTTACTGTTAGGGTGGTGAGGCACTGAAATGGGTTGCCCAGGGAAGTAGTGAGTGCTCCATCTCTGGCACTGTTCAAGGCCAGGTTGGACGAAGCCTTGGGAGGCATGGTTTAGTGGGGGATGTCCCTGCACATGGCAGGGGGGTTGGAACTAGATGATCTTAAGGTCCTTTCCAACCCTAACAATTCTATGATTCTATGATTCTAAAGGTAACGATTATGAGCACAGGATCTCGTGAATCTCCATTCCAGTAGAGACCATTTGAAAACATTTCTTATTGTGAAGAAGCTAATTTAAATAAAGGATTCTGATAACACATTGATTTCAGACTGTGAGTGAAGATGTGCATTTTTGCCTTTTCTGAAAATAGTCCATGAAGCTGAGGGCATACAATGTCAGATCTCAAAGGATAAGAGCCCTTTGCCAATCCAGGCATCCATACCATTTTATTGTAGCACTTGAGATAACTAAACTAAAAGATTTTCTGTCATGTTTGATGAACAGGATGTAAAAATCATTTGTCCTTTACAATGTGTTAGGAGGTAGAGAAGAAATTTCAGTGATGGTCCAACATGGCTTTGATGAGAAAGTAATTGAAGTCACTGACTGAGCTGTCCACGTGTTTGAGTCAGATAACAATGTAATTGACTGTAATGGTCCCTGTACTGAATGACAGTAATCGGAAGATAGATGTGACTGAAACCAAATTTGCTAAGGGAAATATTATTGAAATATCCAGCTAGTAGTAATAAGTAAAAAAACTAACTTTACTATATGCAAAAGTTAAATAGGCTGTGCTATGCTGATTTTTGAAGAGAAAAAGAGAATGTAATTCAGTGTCTAGATTATTTTCTTTGCTTCATGATAATAACCTGCTATTCATAGTTTACAGTTACAGTTATCATCTCCATTGTGCTGCAGCAGTTATCACATGTGCACCATATATGCGGCTCTACCAACAGCAGATGACTTTGCAAGTACTGCTGATGGGCTCAGCCTACATTGCAGACTCATCAGAGCGTACAGTAGTTTTAGGAGCTCATCTCGTCCCTCTCCAGGATGGTTAGAAACTAATTTTAACTACAGATAATTTTGTGATTTGCAGGCAAAGAAGTCAGTTTGACATACTCCTCTTAGCCTGATAGAATTAATTTTAAATGCTTTGGCAGCTTTTCTCCATGCTGCTGTTAAAAGAATTGTAGATAATGACATGACTCACAGCTGATCTCAATCCTTCCTCTAAAGGAAGAAAATAGCAACCCCTACAAAAACCACAGCCAACCTAATCCTTTTTGGTCATCATGCAGCTTGAATGCCTTTTTATTCCCCTCAGTTTTTTGTCAGTTCACTCTCACATGATTATTTTGGAATGCAAAGTAACCAAGCATACATATTCTGATTTTTTAACTGTATTAGGTTCTTCAGCTATGCTTAGAAAAAACTAATATTTTCCACCTCTTAGGTCAATTTTTCTAAGATTTGATGCTCTGAGTTACATTGTGAAGTTCCTTCACTGTATTCCATATACAGTTCATTTGCTTCTGAAAATAATTCTTCCAAAGGACTTCCAGGGTGACACAATCTGAGTCTGACCATAAACCATTAGTGTCGTTTTCCCTCGTTGCAGTTTCATGCATCTGTCATTGGTGAGCAACTCGTTTAGTCTGTGCAAACTTCAACACAATAACTAAGTACCATACAAGCCTTTACCCAAGTGGTCCTAGAGCCTGTAATAAGCCTGCAAAAGGTGCTGCTGCTTCAGCTTGTGCACCATTTAAGTAACTGATGACTCTCATCTTGGTATTCAAGCACCTCTAAAAACCAGCTTGCACTGCTGGGGAAGGGAAGGAAAGGTTGCTTGTTCCTGTTCTTCCCTAGAAAAACATCTAGTTCTGCTCCTGAGACTCAATGCATGTTGGAGTACAATGGTCATAGCTTTCTCTCTGTCAGTGATGTATCAGTCCTTAAGGTAGTTTTGCTCCCTATTTAGTCAAAGAGCACCAAGAGACCTTTCTATGAATCAGGATTTAGCCCTAAATTTCAGGTGCACAATTCTTACAGTTGCTGAAGACGCTAGTGTCACTTTTAAAAGTATCCTGAATTTGCATTATTGGCAGCAAAAGCTGCACACCTTTAATTAGTACATTAAGTAGATTGGATTTGAAAGAAACAAACCCTGTTCCATGTTTTTCTTCCAGTAATATTACTCTTCCAGCAACTTTTAGAAAAGAACAACGCTCACAGCATGTGAACTAATCATTTGCATACCTATGCAGTAGAAAGGCATGCACAACTTTTAATGTCTATGCTGGTCTCATAAACTGGTCATTCAAATTCAGCCTGTATACACAAGGTAAGTTTCAAAGCAACATATTTATTCCTGTCTCCTTCTGAAGCTAACCACTTGTGGTTGTGCTGGTGCAGCTGCTTATGACATTACTTTCTAAACTGGATAACTGAAATGATTGGAGTTTTTAAACTCTTGATTTTCTTGAAGGTTTCCTTAATACTACAGATGTTTCTGAAGATGGGGTGAAGTTTAAAGCATATGAGGGAAAAGGGAGAGAAAGAAAACAAGAACTTATTAAGCCAGTGTTGCTATTGAGGAAAAGGTATGTGGGACCAGACCTTCACAAGGTTTAAAAACACAGGTTTGAAAAAATACAAAGCAATTCAAGAAAAAACAAATTAAAAATCATCCTTAGCACTCGGTGTGTAATTGGTCAGTTCTTTGTAGATGACTGTATTGATCCTTCAAATCTATATTTCTCCTTTAGACTCTAGTTCAGCAAAATCCTTACATAGGCACTTTGCTTTAAGTGTTTGAATGCTGATAAATGTCTTTAAGCATGTATTATGGAAGGAAAGATCTTTTTTCTTGTACAAATGGCATTTTTCAAGACAGCTGTTCACAAACTTTAGCCCTGCCAAAGAAGACTGTGTACGTGTTTCAGTCAACAGTGTCCTGTGATCACTGAAATGAAATAGCTGAAGCCCCAGAAGTGCTTCAGCTTTTCAGATTCACTGAGACATAGAAGCAGCAACACAGTAATTCTTTTCGAAGCATATTTAGTATTTTCTCAAAGTAGGAAAGCGAAAGCAATTGTGACCTAAAATTCATTTTTAGGGTCAGTATCACAAGGCACTTATGCTAATTTATAGTCACATTACTGATTAAACGCTCGGTTCTCCTGCACTCTTCTTGGCAGACTTTTACTACCTTTCCATTGTCTAGCGGTAGGATTTCTGAGGCCACACAGATCCTGCTGAAACTAACCCTATGCACAAACAAAATGTAAGTTTTCAACCAGATCATCTTGCCAAACCGCAATCCGCAAAGCTGCACACGTGCTGCTCCTGGCACAAGGAATGTGTGAACAAGGTGGAGTAGGAGCCTGGGAGCCCTATAGAGAAGAGGGCTCAGACTTCATCCCTGTTTTTCTGGAGGAGAAATTTCCACTCTCCAAGAAGCCATGTTTAATCTGGAACCTATTAGTAAATTGGAGGTTTACTTAGAGGTCAAATGTAAAAGTTCAGTGACAGTATTTGAATGTGCCAGAATGAATAAAACCAAATACTTATGTCTTAGAAATGGATTGGCCAACTTTACTGTCATTATGAAGAAGGGAAAGAAGGTATTCAATCTTCAGCAACAGCTCTTTACAAGGTGAGGGCAGGGGCTTGTTTTATGCTTCTGATACCTAGAGAGGGTAAAGAAGGTGCTGAGATAAATGTCAAATCATTGTATTGCATTGTTTTCCTCTAGTCTTTTCACAGAAGAAAAATGGTTTTCAAGGCGAAGCTCATACCTAATTTACAGTGTGAGCTATTAACTAACAAAAAAGCAAGCTTTGACTGGTAAAG
>JBCJKH010002543.1:831-18638 GCA_039877255.1 Loriculus beryllinus
ACTTTGTCACAGGCTAAGGTTTTATGTGCTTTGAAAAGGTGAACATGCTGTAACACAGAAGGGATTCCTTGCAAAATGTGCTGAAGCTTGCACTTTGAAAAAAATGGTTTGATAATGATCTATATAATATGAGTATAATAATTTCTAATGAAATTTTAGGTACACTAGGTGGTTATTAGTGGAATAATGCAGTTGTATGTTGTGTATCCTTTCCATTGACATTTATTTTAATTAATGTCTGTTAACACATAGTTAAACATTTTGGATGTTGTAATGTCTCTTATTTATTCATGTAATAGGTTGCTGACTATATTCCACAGCTGGCCAAGTTCAGCCCTGATTTGTGGGGTGTGTCACTTTGCACAGTGGATGGACAGAGGTATATTCTAACTTTTAGATTTTCCTATTTCAGTTACTTGAACTATTTGACATATACAGCACTTCATGATATCTCATGGCTTTATTGGACTTGTTAAAGAAGTAAAATACACTCCGTCATCTTTCTTAACTTTTTTAACTTTTCTGTTTAAGCTGAATTATTTTGCTTTCAAAATACTGTTTAAATAGTATTCATAAATATGTATTTAAAGCCGAATTATGTTGTGTTTATGATCCAAACAGTAATGAACCTGTATGTAATTATGATCATTATGAAAGGACAGGATAGAGGCGATGGTTATGTAGTATTAATCTTTGGAGGTTAAAAATTTGTCTAACAATATGCAAGCCCCAAGCTGTATCACTTTTTCTGTAGGTCACGATGTACTTGAAAGTACCTTTTCTGCATTTTAATATTCTTACCATACGATTTGCATATGATTGCTGTATGTCATAAAAAAAAAATAATCCAATCCATATTTAAATAGAAAACAAAGATAGGGAAGCTATACAGAACTTGACATGATTTTGCTTTTCTGTTTCATGGAACTTTGTCCTGTAAGGGTGTATGTAGGTCTTGGATGTAGCTAAAGTCATCTTTTATTTTTCCTTCATTTGTAACTCGGTGTAGCAGTGACAGTTATGAGCTGGTGTAAAGGGTTGTCTCATACCGTCTAGCTGAGAAGTAAGGTAAACTATTCCATGTCTGCCTCTGTGGCTAGTCAATATGAGATACTCATCAGCTTGCATGTCTCTGCTGGCCTGCAGTTTGGTAGGTCATACTGCATATTCTGAACTGACATAATTTTTAGGTGTTGAGTATGTCCTAGGTGAATGAGGCATTCCTGAAAAGAGCATCAGACTTGCTTATGGTGATTGTGGATTGGTGTTCATTTTAGTGTTATCTTTTATGTTCTGTATGTTTGTTTCTTGTAGAGCATATGGCTAATAATCTGTAGGGGAAGAGCTGTACAAGTGAGCTGAAGTCTTTTTCAGCTTCCTGCTTAAGTGTCTGAATTATAATCTATTAATGGTAAAACAGCTTTAAAAGTAAAAATATTCTCCCTTTTCAAAATTTTAAATGGGCACTTTGCTTTGTTTTGGATACTATAACATGTACTAATGAAAGTTTTTATGATGTTAATTTTTATAATGTTTAATGGTGTATAATGTTAGTTTTTGTAATGACAAAATGGTTTTGTGAGCTTTCTAGAAAAAAAAAAAAGGAAGAAAGTGCGTTTGGATTTTTGCCATAAGTGGTTGCTTGGAGCCTTTTGCTCTAGATTGGGCATATGCTGCTTGTATGAGTCATTCTTTGATGCAGTCTTAGATGTTGAAAGTAAACTGTCCAAAAGATAGCATTTAATAATTGCTATAAAATACCTGTGTCATTATCAAAGGGAATGTAAATACAGCTATTTAATTATTGCCCTCAAGTTCTAAAACTGAGTTGAATCTCATCTTTGTTTATATAAGCATGGGTTTGTATAGAGGCTGTATTCATGTCAGCTGTTGAGTATGTGTTTGCAATTGAGCAGGGTAGGTGTACTAGAGGTCTGAGGTGATTTTATTTTCTCTGATACAGACCCATTTCTAAACATTGTTTATTTTGTTATATTTGCAGTAATCATCAGCACCTGACTTTGTTATGCTTAGCTTACGAGGGCGATTGTTAAAGCTTTTAAGGCTTTTTGACATGTTTAAAATGAGACCTAATAGTAATATGCATTTGGTTTTGAGAGTCTTTTTGTTAATAGTCCTCATATGTTACAAGATAGAATGAAGCATTTACCACTCTGCTTGTTACAGCTGGCAAACAAGAACTTCAAAATCTCTTCGTTTTGTTTTCCCCAGGCATTCTGTTGGCGATACCAAAGTTCCATTTTGTCTCCAGTCCTGTGTAAAGCCTTTGAAATATGCTATTGCTGTTAATGATCTTGGCACAGAGTATGTGCACAGATATGTTGGTAAAGAGCCTAGTGGATTAAGATTCAACAAATTGTTCCTGAATGAAGATGGTAAGAGATATGTAATGCTTAATAATGCAAATAATTTTAGAAAATTATGAAACAAGCTATGTAGGGTTTTTTGTTTGTCTGTTTATTTTACCATATCCTCTTGAGTCCTCCTGTTAGAAAATGTCCCAAAATATTTTGCCATAGGCAAGGTAGGCTTACCCTTTGTCACTTGCTTTAGCCTAATTTGGAATGCTAGTAAAAGGCCTTTTATTGCTTCTGTTCTGTCTGCTAGTTATCCAGCTGTAGGAAAAAACAATGAATTTTGATAATGCAAGTATTTGAAATGTATTTTTTTTTTTTGATGAGTTGGCAACATGTGTTCCTTTATAGTGTATTCTGTAAAAATGATGGTGAAAGAGTCAAAGATGTTAAACTGATTTTAAGAAACATTTATATTCCTTCCTTTCTCAGCCCTCTGAGAAGCAGGGGATGGTGCCAAAGGCCATCACTGGGCAGTTTCCGGAAGGCAAAACTGAACACATCTTCCCACAGATTATTCTAAACTAAATTTGACTACTGATTCAAAGCACTGTATTTTTTCCCTATGGCAGGAGTGCTTTAGCGTGAATTTCTCATACATTACTTACCTAGATTATTTCTTTTTCATGTTAGATTAATTCTCAAGGATGAAAATGTTATTTTTAAAAACATTGTGGCAAAAATCTGGGTTGAGTGACTCATGTAGGCTTAGAGGAAATACTGGGTGTTATCTCTGAAACACAAATGTTTCTTCTAGTGGAGAACAGGCAACGTTTCTGTTGCCATGGTATTGAAATTAATATTTAATTAACTGCATAGGGCTTGGATTATATTTTGGCAAGGACTCTTTTAAGTTCTGACTTAAATGTCTATATTATTAAATATATTAATGGTACATAAATATATTTAGTACATACCTTACAATCATCTTTCCAAACTTAAGCATAAAATAAATAGTGACAATTTTTTCCTTCTTTTTATTATGGTAGTAAGTCGTAATGAAATACCAACATTCATATATATGGCCAAGACGGAATGAAGCATTTTATTAAGCTTTGCTGTCTTGTTTTTGCTTTCCCAGTTTTTCCAAATACAATGTCATAGAGTGTGAAGATGACTACTTTTCATGGCCTAAGAAAACTTTCAGATAAAAAAAAGCAGCTTTGGTGCTGAAAATTGTTTGAGTTTTTTGTTTTGGTTTTTTTTTTTGGGGGGTGGTTTGGCTCAATATAGGTGTTCTTTGGTTTTGTGTGTGTTTTTTTTTTTTTAATGGAATTGTAGACAGTGTAGTAATTTTTTTTATTGCTGCTTTTAAAATTGAACTGTGAGGACGCAAATTGGTAGGCTGGGGTGTTTTATATTACAGTTAGACTCCAAGAGTGCTTGTAAGACTTATGCAATAAGAGAATTGGGATTATTAAAAGTTTGACCAGTGTGCATGAAATTCATAGAGAAGACTAATTCGTGTGGTAAAAGCTGTAGCTTTTAAGTGTGTGCTTGTGTGGCTAATATAATTGACATGAGAAAAATGAGTTAGAATATAACCTGAAAAGCTTCTTAAACAGCAGATTTAAAGCAGAAGGCAGGAGTCTAATAAATAGGAACATTTCAGTTATAGGGACATGGAGATTTTGAGTTTCTGTGAGTGAAGGAAGAGGAGGAAGGAAGGGATTACACTTAATGTATGAAGATTTAAATTGAAGTATGAAGTTTGGATGTGTGGAGTATTTGGCAATTTAAACGTACATAACCACTTTGAAGATCAGATTTGAAAATAAAAAATGATATTTATTTGCTTTCTGACTCTGATATAGTTGAATTTCATGTTTGTAATCAGGATTTGATGAAGTGATATACAGGTATTTGAAAACTGGTTAGCTATTTTTTTTATACTTACTACATTAAAGATTCCTAAACCAGGATGTTCTTCAATTTCTTTGTTTACTAGTATTGAGATTCAAGCAAGACTATTAGAAGGCAATTTTAAATCAGCTAAAAATGTCAAGTTATGCAGTTCTTAGTAACATTGTTTTGTTATAAGTTTTGAATAAAAATCTGTGCTGCACAATAGAAATTTGGGAATTTCTGCAGCTTTATAAATATTAAATTTTAAAACTTTCTTTTAATCAAAAGGAACACATCAAACAGATCAGAGTTCTGGAGGAATAAAGCAATTCCCATGTTAATTAAAATGAGATTATTATAGTTGATTGAAGTAGATCAAGAATCTTGCACAGTAAAATGTGTCTGAAGTAGCTATCATCAGGATTAATTTTCCTGGTTGTGCCATTGGGGAGTTTGCAGTTTTTCATGCCTGTTGAGTTTATGATGCAACACGTCTGACAGTACTTGTATGCATGTACAGTTAGTATCTCTTATGCATACACATGACCTTTTCTTGCTGATAATCTGTAAAATTAGTGCTGTAATACAATTTTGTGGAACTTATAGTGCAGTAATAAATATTCCATTGTCATTAAATGAGAGATCACTAGGAAACTGTTTATTCTACTGAAGGATTTTGTTAACTGAAGACATCATTCTTTCTTTAAATTATTGTCTTGGACAAACTGAGCCAGTTGTACAAGAAAGGCCTAAGGCAAATGATGGACAAAAAAGGTCAGAAGAACTGGCAGAGGAAAAGCACTGTAACTTGAGCTTATTAGGGGAAAGATCTGGTTTGTCTACGGCATAATTGCATGGCAGGTTGCTAGAGCAGTGTGTGAACTGGCAGACAGTTTTGAGAAATTAAAGATTATGTGTTTTTCACCATTTCAGTAGTGATATTCAGTGGAGAGGTTTTCTGGTAACTAAATATATTGTATTTTCTCTTATTTTGAATTTAGATGTACCTATTAAATATGTTAGGGCTGTCTAGGTAAAAGGCTGTTCCAGACAAGTATCTTCTTCCCACAGGGAAGCACAGTGCTGTATTGGTGAAGAATGCATTTATTATTCAGAGGCTATTAGGTGGGTGGTTTATGCAAGAGGCAAATTGTTGAATCAGTGGTAAACTTAATCAGGGTACCCCAGATAAAGGCAAAGGGTTATTAAGACTTGTGCTTTTCATTAAGGCTAAAAACATGAATTTACTCCAGAGTGTAATGATACAGTAATACACAACTTCTCTGCAAGTCTCGTAGAAGATTTTTTTCAGTCTGAGCAGATCATTGCCTTTGTTATTTGATTATATATAATGTATGTGTATGTGTTTATGATGTGTGTCAGCTTTGCAGAGTTTGATATCTCTTTCTAACAATTAATAGATGCATTTTTTCACCTTTTCATTGCAATTATGGTATCAACCATCATTCCTTGTTGTTGTACAATGTGAAATCCCCTTGCTGTTGGTACCCATTGTGCAGTAGGTCAGTAGTTGCTGCTGCTTTAGAAAGAGACCTAAGTATGAATTTGCTTAAACATCAATATAGTGTCAGAACCTATACATCCCTAAGAGGTGAAAAAAATACCTGGGAATGGAAGTGTTATTGATGGGAGTGGAAGACAGCTCTTCTTTGAAATAAGCAGGAATCTTTTAGAAGATTTTATTTAGGCATCCTGGTCCTTAGAAAAGTCCAGTGTATAGTAAATCTGTGGAGAGTTTCTTCGTTATAGAATGGAACAGAATATTTCTGTTGGGAGTGACATCTAGTTAACTGCCTGACTGCTTCAGGGCTGGCCAAAAGTTAAAGCATGTTATTAAAGGTGTTGTCCAAATGCCTTTTAAAGGCTGACAGGCTTACAGCATCCACCCTCTCTCCAGGATGCCTATGTAGCTATTGCGGCAAGATAGAAGGGTTATCTGTCAATTACAATTATTTGACTAGGGGAGGTGTTAAATGGTATTATCTGGTGCTTTCACTATCACTATTTAGGGATAATAGTGAAAATTGCTTTCCTTGGACCTAGGTACCCTGATAGGGTTTATTCTGCTTAGAAGAAGCAGCAGTGGATTAATGGAGGGTGTCCTACTCAGAGCTGTAATGTGCTGGTTTTAGGCAGCAGTAGGAGACCCTCAGAGAAGAGCTTTTGTTAGTGTGTGGTAAGCCAGACTGCTGTATATCCCTGTAGCTGTGAAGGCTTCCACAGTGATTTTTCCTTGCTGACTTACCAAGGCTGGAACAAAATACAACATCAGAATTTCATAAGCACATTAGGAAAAGCCCATGTTTAATTTCATCAGAAGGTTCTTGCCGTTCTTATGTGAGGGCAACACATAGAGGTGTGTTGGTTGTAAAGGGGCCAGAACAGGTACATATAGTTTGAGATTCTAAGCAATGAGAGGTGGGAATCTGTAGAGTAGAGGGAAAGGTAACCAAGAATGCCTTGTGACACTGAAGATAAGTGGAAACGTCTTGAAGGAAATGAGATGCAGTAGAATTTCTGAGGGCTTGTGCTCTGTGTGGATATATCACATTGATAAGCTTTTGAGTTGCCAAATGCTAAATAAACATTGTATATCCTTTTTAATAAAATATACATGTGATGTGTAGAGGCTTGTGTGCGATTTAAGTCATTAATGTAATTATGGACTGGAATGATACCTGATGTTGATGAGAGGAAGCTGTATACCCTAAGTGTAGCTAGAGCAAGAAATGCATAAAGCCAATGTTGTGTTGGACTGTGTGCCTGGAGTTGGGATCTCCAGTTGAAAAACTGGAGGGGGCATCAGTGAAGGACTACCAAAGTAGTCCTGAGCACATAACTCCAAGGAGCAGTTGAAAGAGGAGGTTAGGAGCTCCCCTGGGAGCCCCTTAAAACTCTAGAGGAGCAATTGCAAAAGTGAAGGTTTGTGTAACTTCTTGGTAGTGGCAGGTGGTATAAAAAGGGCCAGTGGCCTCCCCACCGTATGTGGCTTGGGATGTGCAGGCTGGATGTTAGGGTAAACTCTAGGAGGATCAGGATTGCTGCAGAGTTAGAGCATTTGCCATGTTTGGTGGTTTTCAAGACTTGAATAAAGGCATGACTGACTGACCTGATGGAACTTGGCAATAGCTTGGCTTTGACTAGGAGGGTGGAGGAAATGACCTCCAGACGTTCCTTCTGACCAGCAGTCTGTGATGCTGGGGTTTGTCAGTTGACTTGAAACGCCTTTGACTGGTGTTCAGGTTTATAGTCCCTAAGGAGAGAGTTAGGAAGCTACGGAAGTGCTATGTTTTTCTTACTCAAAATCTGGTTTTAATCAAAAGTCAAATATATTTGAGTTAAGGTATTGGTCTTTTCGCTAATAGAATAACTTGGTTCCTTTCTTTTTAAAAAGTTCCTTTTAATATTTGTTTTCTGAAAAATAGTAAAAGGAACTTGAGATGATTAGTTTTTTAAGATTATCTGATAGTTGTATATGGCTGAGTGCTATTGACCGTGACCAGTGTAATTTTCATGGCAAAATACATAGCTATGTATATACCGTGAATGAGACTAATCTCCAAAAAGCAATCATCTCAAGTTCTTTTTAAAATGTGCATGTGTTATATAGGAATAGTGAGCTCTGTGTGTGTTTTTAGAATAAATATTTTGGAGATAAAGTAATGGCAAATAAAATGAAGAATTCAAACTTATTACAATATTAATGCATTGAGAATTGATAGGGGTTTTCAGACACCAGAATTCTCAAGAATCAGCATCCTAGTTTAAAGGCGCAGCAAAAATGTTAGTTAATACAACAACAAAAGAAGTTATTTAGGAGGTAGATGTTAATGAATGAAAGTATTGTGGAAAATGGCTAAGTAAAGATTCTTTTGGAAAACAAAGATTCATTCACATGAGCAGGTAGAATGACTGGGAATGCAAAAATACTGTTAATAGGGAGGTTAGTGACAAGAAATTTCAATGTATTGAAGTGCAAGTCAATGATAAAGTAAGTTCTCATTGCAAGTCAATGATAAAGTAAGTTCTAGTGGGGATGAGTAAATTGTTGTATTTCAGGAACTGCCAATAGGAACCTCATGATTTTTAAAAAGAAACAGGGTTTTGTGTTCATGTGCAGCAGTAGAGAAATTCAAGAACTGGAATTCTTTTTGTTTGTCTGAACGCTTAAAATCACTGAGACTTGGTAACTTGCAGGAAAAACCAGAAAGTCCTTTAGGGATTGTGCCATTTGGGTGTGTTGCATTGATCAGATCTTGAAACACTGAGGGAGATTCAAATACTCGAGAAATGACAGCAAACAGATAAATTTACTGGGCTATTAATCAGTGTAAGGCTGAGTGTTCGAAAGTGTAAGAATACTTTGCTCAGTTACAAAACCTTCTGTATAATGTTGGACTAAAAAATTTTTCATTTAGGATGATATTCCATAATCATAACTTTAAGTCATACATTAATACTAGTTTTTACCTTAATGTTCATAATTTTTCTCTTAAACACCAGTTAATACTTGTAATTTTCCTCGTAATCACTTTTCTAGTTTTGTTTGACAAATGTGTCTTGGCATGTATTTGTAATTAAAAACTTTATTTCACAGACAGGCCTCATAACCCTATGGTGAATGCTGGAGCAATTGTGATCACATCTTTAATCAAGGTAAAAAGTTAATTTTCAGTTTCTCTCGGAATATTTTAATAGAAGGTAGAAAAAGTATTTTGTGCAGATTATGAGCCGCTTTCATTTTGTGTGCGCATTATTGGATGGCAGTTTACTCATGAGCAGGTAGACAGGCTCCGATGTTTTGGAAACAGTAACACTTCCAAACAAATGCAGTATTAGATTAGTAGGTTTTTAAAAGTAACAGTGCAGCTGAAAGACTCTCTTTTTTCCTTAGAGTTTAGTTTTGTTTCCTTCTTCAACTGCACAGTACTTGATACTCTCTTGAGAGAATTGCCTCATACTTGTTAAATGCTAAGAATATATCCTCAGGAGTATACTCTATCGCACTCAGAAACATGTTTCTGAATGTCTAATGCTCTTATATAGTAGAAAGTTACAAGAATATTTCTTGCTGTGTAGAAGAAGTGCAAGAGACTATGATCTGTACAGGAGCAACGCAGCTATATGTCAGTTTTAATACTGAATTTGTCTGCTGTTAACATACTCTACAACTAAATCATGTTTAACTTTGATGCTACATAGTTTCTGTTGGTATGTTAAATGTGCTTTCTCAAATAAGTATGTTTGGAAACAATTACTTGTGTTTTATGGAGTAAAGCATAGCTGAATAATGACAAAACATCTTTAGTCCATGATCTTGAGATTTCTAGAAAACTGTATTTGATTTTTCCTTAGTATAGCTGTATATATATCTTGAAGTTGTAAGTGGCACAAATTCCATGTAATGCTAATGTTTGCCAGATACTTTACTTGTATTTTCTGCTTTTTTTCGGTAGCCACTGGTACAATAAAAATACTATTTGTTTTTAGTTTTCCTGAGGGTACCTGTGTAGAACTGTAGGGAACATGTCAGTCCCCTGGAGTTTTGAAGTAGAAAACTTAATACTGTTACTTCAGAGGTCTAAAAATCTTGTTTTTCTTTTTATGTTTCAAGGTCCATCAGTGTGTTTCCTACTTCCAAATTGTTGATTTTGAAAATTACTTAGATCATGATTTTCTGTTATTTTATATTTAAAGAAGGTGTAAGAACTCCTGCTTAAAGACATTTATCTTTAATAGCTGTAGGTGAAAGAAAATGGCCTTAAGTATGACAGGTAAATTTATTCACGTTTAATATCTTTTTAAAGGTTGGCTGAGCATTGAAATTCACTTTGGATAATAGTGAATTTTAAAAACCTGACTGAACACATTTGTCTGAAATGTTAGTCCTACTACAACATGCCCTACTGGTCAGAAGGCAAGACACAAGCATGTGCCTCTTGAAGGCACACAGTTCTTGATAAATGGTGTACTTCTGAATAGATAACATGGATTTGTTTACTGCATGCAATTGTGGTATTTGGTAGAAGGTTGGGGGATTGGTTTTGCTGGGTGGTTTTTTTTTTTTTAATTTCTTTTTTTTCTGTAATGTTCTTATGAAGAGTGTTGCATTGCACTAACATTTTCTGCATGTGGTAACTGCACGTCTAATGGACGCATATCTTATCACACTCCATTATTTGTTTCCAGTGCGATTAAAATGTAGATTACATTATGTACTGCTTACACTAAGATACCATTTATCATTTGAATAACTAACCAAAGTAAACATATTCTGAGGAGAATTCCTTAGAGGATCACAGGTACAAAGTTACTTAATAGTTGCATTTGTTGTGAAATAGCTTCTTCGCAGTCTCCGACTTAACAGAATTCCTACTAACTATTCAGCAATTTAAGTGATTAGTATCTAGATTTGATCTAATCTAAGTCTTGTTTGTTTGGGGTTTTTTTTCTGGAAAAGCTGGCTTTGTTAACCCATGTTTTGCCCTCAGTTCCTGTGCATTCTTTCTGTCTGTTAAGGTGTTACTTGCATATCTTGAAGACTCTATGTGGCACTTAGAGTCCAAGAAAATTAAGAGATTCTTAAACATGATTGCGTTCAGCATGTATTACATTCGTCTAATGGTAACATGTTGATAGTTGTGGAGAGATTGTTGCTGTATTTCACTGTTAAGAATACTTTCACTTCCTTTGATATTCATTATTTTAACTTTCTGAGAAATTGATTCAAGAGGGCTTCCAAAATTTGCGTACATCACACTGAATTTAGCAGCTGTTAGCATGCACGCTCTTGCACACAACTGTCCTTAGTATCTGACACAAATTACAATTACTAAGAGTTGATGCTTTTTGTCAGAATATGTAATGTTAATATATCTTTTTTTTTTGGGGGGGGGAAGGGTTTTTAGCATCATATTCCCAGTTCCAAGTTTAAGAATTTGATATACACACCTTGGAACTTAGAGCGTAGACCTAAACTATAACGTTACGTTTAGTCCTTGCTACTCAGTGTGTGTGCATGTTTAGTACAACATTTGTTTGGCTTACTTAGGCATGACTATGTCATACTTTTTACTAGCTTACATGATTCTTCTCATGTGCTTGGAATTACGATATATTTACATTTTGATGCTTTAGTTCATGGCTGTGTTCTAACTGTACTTGCATTGCATTCCACAGACTTTACAGCAATTTAAAGCATGTATGTACAATAAAAATGCTTTAGCAAAAGGACCGCCTGTGGGCCAGTTTTAAGGAAGTAAAATTTTCAAACCCCCAAGAGCCTTTTCCTTTATTTGTAATTGTACAGCCATTTGCCTTTATTACTACTTACATAAATTGCATAGTTGCAACAATTTTCAAATAACTCTTACCAAAAAGGAAATTGCAGTGGCAATTACAGAAGTTTGTGGAAAAGTGATATTTGATAACATGGTAAATTCTTCCACATCTCCAAGGAAATATAGGTGCTTGAAATCAGAAGATTCAGATTTAGTGCAGATTCAATGCTCTGTAACCACTCAGCTTTCTGTACATCACATTGACTAGGAAAAGTCTTCACTGCCTGTAGTATGAGTAGGTATTTAGTGTTTGAGCTGTTGTTTTGTTCTTAAACCTCAAACTCAATTTTCAAAGCCTGAGAACTCCAGAAATGTCAGTGTTTGTGTCAGCAGTTGCCCACTTACGTGTATCTTTCCTGACTGGGGAGGATGGCGCATTAGAGATGCGAATGAGATGAAGAGAAAAGCGTTAAGAGTGAGATATGTAGAAGGAAGCAAATGGCTACGGAGGGAATCACCAGAGATTCAAGATTCCATCTGTAGATATTTTCCTAGTAAAATAGCAAATACAGTGTTTATAAATCCTCCAAGTGCTGGCAGCCACATGCGCAATCTTACACAGACTGTGATAGACTAGAATGCTCAGTGAAGGGGGAGGTATTCTATGGTGGCAAATTAATGTGGGAAACATTTAGACATGTTGGGGTGGCATAGCAATAATCATAGTCCTTGCAGAAAAGGTGATGTACAAGAAAATGAAAATGCTGATCTTATTGACCCTGAAGAAACGCAGTTCAAAGAAAGCTTTTTGTTGTTGGTTTTGGGGTTGGGTTTTGGTTTCTTTTGTGTATAAAACACAGAGGTCTATCTGATATAACAGTTGGACTTGATCTTAAGTGTCTTTTCCAACCTGGTTGATTCTATGACATATTTAAGAGCTTTCTGAATATGCTGATAAGTCATAAAATAAATGAGGCAAAATATGGTGGGAAAACCTGTCCAGCTGTGTGAAGGATCTGTTTGCTGTCAGGATAGTTACTGGGAAACCTATACAGTTATGGCTTAATGCATGAGGAGTGGGAAAAACACATGGTTTATTTGGGTGTAATTGACAATATAGTTACAATAAATAGTACAGATTTAGCTTAATTGCTGTATGCTACCCATTGCAGTTTTCTTTCCCGATAGACTGATGTGTAAATGTACATATGTACCACCTTAAAAGATGTGTTGGCGTTGTGATCTTCTCTGGCAGATACTTGTCTTTGTTTTGGTGAAGTTTCCTCTCTTCCTAAGTTACTAATTTTCCTGTAGTAACTAATTTTGGATAGAATGTACTTTCATCTTATTCTGCACTTGCTTTTTATTATAACTTCAGTGTACTGAACGTTATTTGACATAGAATATGTAGTAGTGATGTTTGACGTATGTTGAATGGTCACCTGCAAATATTTTAATACCTGAAGGACGCAAATAATTCCTACATGTATTCCAAATAGTAATAGTACTGATCAGATGCTGTCGGTGACAGTGTGCTCTCAAGTATTTCAGAACTGCAGTGGCATGCTAAGCAGTCAAGACACCAGTTCTCACAGAAAAGGCCCAGATTAACACATATAATTAAAAACATATGTAAGTACAGAAGACTAAGCACATTATTAGTTAATGAAAATACACAAATGTAAAAAATGTTTTCTTGCATCCTTGACATAATATTATTTTATTTCCCTTGGGTGTTTTTCATACAGTGATAGGGTATAAATTTGGCTTAAAAATACACCCTAGAAATTATTTTTTAAATAATGTTATGTTATTAGAAGATTATAAACTTCTTATGATCCAGATGTTTTTATTAGCTTGGCTTAAATTCAAAATTGAAATATCACTTTAACAGGAGACACATGGTAAGAGCTTCTGTGGTCTAATTGTGTAAACTCAATGTTGATCAATGAAAAGTGGCTAATACTAACTACTTTTCTAATAAATACTGCCTGATTTTGTTGTTGCAAGCTCTGGTGAGTAGCCATGGGTCTCTTCTTTCCTATGTACACGTAGGCATGCAACCTATGGAACTGCTTATATTTTCTAGTAGAAATAGAGATAATGAAAGTACCTTGTTTAAAATGGAAAAAGAGAAGATCACTAGAACCTGACACAGTCAAAAAATTCAAATTTATGATTGGCAGCTGTAGTGTCCATTGTGACTCAGTATTTACAAAATTGCATTGAGCTGTCTTCTGCAAGTTTGAATTTTCTGCCTCTCAAACTGCTTCAATCTTAACATTTTCAGTTTCATCTTGTGTTCATTTAGAAGTGTTTTTCATATGCGTATACACACGAGCATGTGTACATAAGTGTGTATATGAACATATGTTCCAGTAAGTGTACTAAGTGTTTGTGGAGTTAGTGCATGGAATGTTTCCTTTGTCCTAGACAGATGTATTGCATCTGAACTTAAATAAAATGCTTTTTGAGAAATACTGTCACAGTGTCCCAACCTTATGGAATCAAGCTAAAAATAAGAAGCACTTGTGCAAGAACAGAGGCTTTCTTGTTTCTTGTTTAAATTATTATGGAAACGTTGCTCAGTACTCTGAATGGTAGGTTTTTATATTTGCAGTTGAATTTTAATCATAGAATATGTGTTGCCTCTGTCTCTTCAGCTTTTTGGGAGCAGCATACCTCTCTCAGCTGCTGCAAGAGGGAAGCTAGTATGTTGGGGTTTTTAGTTGTCATGTGTATGGAAGCAAAGTTTCCTGGCTTAGTTCTGCATTATGTTAAATCCCTACGGAGGTCTTGATCATGTCATTATTTAGGCAGATATTTCAGCTATAGGAGCAGTCTAATGTTGGTAACGATGCTTTTGTGTTTGGTACAGAGTACGTATACCAGTGTGTGGAACCTCAGAGACTAAAAGTGCATCATCTGAGTTAGCGTATAGAAGATTTTCGTCCCAAAGTACAAGATGAGATGTAAATTCTAAAAGGAAAACTTTTTTTATAACAAGTTGATGTGGAAAAAGTTTGCACAGATTCTTTTGCCCACCGGTGTTATATGCTGCTGGGAAAGCCAGGTTTTTGTTGAAGGGATAGGACTTTTTTTTCAACTACACACAAGTGAAGCATTATGTGTTTATAGTTTTGCAGAAAGCATGATCCCTTTCTCCCTCTTTCTTTTTTTTTAACAAAAAGAACTTGTTTCAATTTATTATATGTGTCTAACCATACAGTTATCAATGCAGCATCCCGTGACTAATGCTGACCCACTTTCCCAGAAAAAAGATGTTCATTGTGCATTTGAAAGGTTGAAAAGGTTTTTGTGGTTTAAATGTTGTTACATATTTTACAGCATTAGGATCTATGGAATATTTTGACAACTGCAACAGTTCAATGAAGTTGGTAATTTCTTCTTTTAATTATTTTTCATTGAACAGATTTGGAGATAATTTTTTAAGACTTGTGTTCTGGTATATTATACAGAAACATTTTGATGAAATGTATCATAATTTTTTTTCTATCTTACTGCAATTTAGTATTGCCTTTAAGAGTAAGGGTATTAGCCTTTAAGCATAAGGTAACCACTGGTGTATAATTTTGACCAAACAGTGTGGTGTTACTTTCAGCTAGTGATCGTACGTGTATGTCTGCACATCCTCTTGTAGCTGAGCTTCAAAGATTATCTGCAACACCATAATCCACATACAGAGTGGGAAATGAGACTGGCTTTATGTGTTCCATTAAGTAAAATACTGGTTGATACAAAGCTTCAGTTTTTTTCCACATCCTTCCCCATTGCCATACCAGACACAGTGTCTTGAGTTTGCTTGAGATGTGTGAAACAGAATTCTGTTATCTGAGTATCTTCAATGCTAAAATTATTTATAAAAGCATCTTCTCCACATATATTATTTCCATTTGTGGATGTGGTGCCATTGTCTTTAAATTTACTTTAAAAATCTAGTTGGCTATTTCAAAAAGTTAAAAGCTCCCCCAGGTACACCATGTGCTGTTACTTACCTCCCACTACTCTAACCATCTTGCTACAGAAATTTGTGAAAGGTCACCTATCAGAGACCTGTAAAGTATTAATACAGTCTTTAACTAATAGCTATTAAATTGTTATTAAGCTGGAGGGAAGCCCCAGAATAACATCCCTTCTCCTCCATGAAAAAACAAACCGACCAACCCTGAGAATTAAGTTTCACTCTCATCCTTAAGTAGGATTTAGATTTTTTTCCCCTTACATGATGTAAAATTCTAGTTTTCTAGCTGCTTAATTTTTAATAGGTAGGGCATTAATCAGATATTAATCAAATCAGATGTTTTTGGTTCAATGCAAATATTTTTGTAGTAAGGTATAACACTTTAAGTCTTTCATCAAAATTCTTAGAATGAGTGCTAGCCATGGAAATGCTTTAACATCAGTAGCTTGAACTTTTCCTATGCTCAGCTCTGTTGGTAATATATAAATACCTTTGGGTTATTAATCTATAAAAAGTTAGTGTTTTCGTTATAATTATTCTAGTTGTAGTTACTTTGATATTTTTTTACATTTACTTTGTGCTAAAAATGTAAAGTTGAATAGAGAGCACTTTAAAGCATACCTTTTTCAGTTTAAAGTCATTTTCAACATACAGGTTGTTTGATAAAACTCTTATAGTATTTTGTAATTTAAATGATAATTAAAGCTTTACATATCTAACACTTTAATTTTTACATTAATACATTGAAATGATTGTAGTACCTTATTCTTAATTAGCCTCATACCTTAGTTATATGAATAAAAATTCCTAATACTGTTAAGTGAACTAACTTCTTTCTTCTGTTAACAAATTTTGTAAATTATTTTTTCTTTTCTTGCAGCAAGGAGCAAATAATGCCGAAAAGTTTGACTATGTAAGTTAATGTCACAACATTCCTTTTTTAACTAAACTCAGTGGTAAACATTTCAAGACAGTAAAGGGATTGCAAGTGAAATTTTAGTAATTTCAGGTGTTTTGTCTTTTTGTCTGCACTTGGTTGTTTACATGTATAGTGATGTGAACTGCATTTGTAAATGTGTGTTACAAGATTTTTAGGGTAAAGCTGGATTAAAAGCTTGTTAGTTATAACTTTTTAATGCTTGAAAATGTTAGCATGCATTTTCCCCATCCTCTCTGTCTCTAACAGGTAATGCAATTCATGAATAAAATGGCTGGTAATGAGTATGTTGGATTCAGTAATGCTACGTAAGTATTTTTATTTATTCAATGAAGTTAGGTGGAAAATGCCTCAACTGATAGTTAACCTTCGATCTTATGGCAAAGTTAGATACTTACGCTGAAGCTATCACTTAATCTTTAATGTTAGAGGGTGTCTTTGGCTTAAAATTACAAGAACTAAAGTTGTGCATGTTTCTGACATCACTGTGGCTAAAGTCATGTAAAAGTATTGCTTATCTCTTCAAGACTGCATTACTCTTAGTGCTCTCTTGGTGCTATGTCAGTGAGAGCTGTTAAGTGCAGCTCTTCCTGGCATTCATATTAAAAATCAAACTCTGCAAGCTGAAAGCTGCATATCAAATGTTTAGCAAGCATACTTTTTACAACTGGGACTCTTTGTGCTTGAAAATAGATGATCTGAAGGTCTTTTCTAACCCTAATAATTCTAAAATTCTTTTTTGCACATTGAAATTATTTTCTAGAGCAATTCCCCTCATTAACTCAATGTATAGCATTCCAAAAATCTTGAGATCATTTTGAGACAGCAATAAGAAAATCGTAATGATTCCGTATAGCAGAATTGCTTCCAAGTTGCAGAGAATTAGAATGAGATCAACTAATGTTTTTCCTGAGCTTTGTTAACGTAAAAATCTTTGCCATGGAAAGAAGTAGACTAGAAAGAATTACCTATGCTTGTACCATACAGATTCCTCCTTCAGGTTTCATCCTTAATTAATCATCATGATAAACTGTGCAGCTATCAGTTGATCGTTACCTGACCTGCAACTTGATCTTCAGGTTCCTCTCTAGTTTGGTCAGTGTTGTAAGTGAATTACCCTTTCTCTGCAGCTCTTAAGGAATGTTTTATTCCATTATGGCCTTATTAGATAATGCTTCAAACATCAGGATCTTTATGCTGCTTTGCCTATGCCAAAGTCAGCTATATATGTGTAGATAACCAGTACTGTGTGTATTTAGATGTCAAAGCTAATTAAGTCCAAGTGGGTGTACTGGGATGAGCTTCTAAGGCAGCGTCTATCCTGTTAGTACAATGTTTGTGTTCAGCAGTGTAGTGTGTCCTTACAA
>JBCJKH010002555.1:2012-36446 GCA_039877255.1 Loriculus beryllinus
TTGCCCTGTCATCTGTGTCCAACAACTGGTCAATGTTGTTGGTAACAGCATAGGAAGGAGATTTGTATCTCAGGTCTCTGCAATTGTCACCATAGTATGGGAGATCAATGGGCTCTCATATCAGCACATTTTGACTACAGATATATGCAATTTTATTAATTATGTGACTTTCCTGTAGTGCAGCTCCAGCTGTGCCATGCATAGTCCTGGGCTCTGCGGTTCCTTGGGGTCTCCTCTGCTCCCTCGGTTCCTCAGTGGTTGGAGAGGTAGTCCGGAATCCTGATGTTGGGTCTTAGAGTTTCCCATCAGTCTGTCTTTGTCCTCTGGCTATCTACACTATCCTTAGCTACAGGGATAGGTAGGCAATGCTTGTTGATGATTAGTCAATTTAAACTGTACTGTTGTTGTATTTACTGCTGGTGTTCACAATCTTCTTGTGGCCACCTCAGAACACTTTTTCATTTCTTGTTGATCAACAGTTTGTTTCCATGGTTTGGCTATTTCCTTGGGCACACCAAAACTACCAGCCAAAGTTGAAAATCTTATGCTAATAACTATGCTGGTTATATCTAACATATTACATCCTGCAGTGATAGATTAATCTGTGGTCATTAAAAGCTTTTCAGCTTTTTTCTCAGATTCCTGTGCTGCCACAGAATTTCTTAACTTAGTGCTTACAATTGGCCATTTGACAACTTGTCAATTGACTGCTCAAGCACTTTCAGAAAGTAATCCTGCACAGATTTAAATAATTTATGCTAGCAAAGTAGCTGAAAATTAGTCCACCTTTGCTATGCAATAGAAAATGTGACTTAACACTTCACTAATTTCTAAGAAGAGTTGTCCTGTAAGTAGTCATTAAGGAGGCAATGTAATATAAGGCAAACCCAGAATTTTTATGTGTTCATAGTCTGCTGGTGACTAATGGTGTTTGCCCAGCTCTATCCCTGATTGTATTATTAATCTTTGGAAGTTTAGCAGTTGTCTCTTAGTTGAAAGATCAAGAAGAATAGGCCTTATGGATGCAGAGTTGAATTTATCTCACCTAACTTGAGCTATCTCAGGTGGTCAGTTGTAGTCAGCTGGAACTCTGAGGTGGGATTCATTTCGTTCTGAAAGAATGTGAAAAGCAGGCAGCTGGAGGGCTGGTAGAGATGTAGCTAACTCTGAGATGTCTGTAGTGAGGTGAGATGAATCCCACTCAAAGGAGCTTTCTGGATGAATGCTAACAGGATGCATAAGGTCTTTGTAAATTGTTTTGTCAATTTCCAGTTGCTACAGATCTACAGTTTGCTGCCTTCATTCCCCAGCACTGTGAAGCTGTAAACTGTGAATCCCAGATTGAAAAGGTGGGATTTATCTCATGCTAAATTTCCTTTTATAGGCAATGATAAAAATCAGTTGCATTTTTCAGCACTCTTCATTGTGTCTTAATCTCTGTGTTTACTGATCATTAGCTTGTCTGGTCTATGTCCTCAGTTTTATTGATTTCAAAGAGCATAAACTAGCTATACCAGCTGTTGCCATCTCACTCAGATGCCACGCTGGGAGACTCAGACAACTGGAGCTCTCAGGCATGCTGTCTTGGGAAGGTAGGCAAGTTTTGGGGTTGAACCTGGAATATTCAAAGGATGGTGCTGCAGCACAATTCAGGCATGATGTGGTATTCTAATGAGCAAATATGCTGATCATTGTCTTCATGGCAATTTCAATGGCGCTACACTGGTTGGTGTTATTCAGACCTGTAAGATGTTTCTTGTGAGCTGCTATGATTAGGTAGATTAAATGAGTGGTAGTAGGTATAATATTTGTCTTCCTTATATAGACATTTTGGGAAGGAGAGGTTGCCTTTACCTTTCAACTTAATGCAACATTTTATTTTTTATTATTACAGTGCTGCATGGTTGGAAGACAAGAGGGAAGGGGCATGAATTGAAAGCATCAAGGAGTCCAAATGCATTGAGACAGTCAAGTACTGTTGCTCAAAGAGGTTGTGCAGTCTCTGTCCTTGGAGGTTTGCCTGGATAGAGCCCTGACCTTATCACTGACCCCATTCTGAGGAGTAGGTTAAATTAGGGACCTCCTGAGTTCCCTTCCAACCTGAATTATTCTACTATAAAAATGTACATGCATTAATATACCAAAGTTATTTTCATACAAGTTTTAAAGATCATTAGCGTAATGTCAGTTTGGTTTGGTTTAATTATCTGCCTTAAAATACAGAAAAGTTTTTGAGGAAAGTATAGAACAGTTCTACAGGAGCTTTAAGTAGCTGTTAACTCAATCTTTTCCCATTTGGCTCTAGAAAGATTTGTCTTGCATTGGTAATTTAGATGTAGAAAGGTGCAACACAGCCCAAGTATACCATAGTAACTTTGAGTGGTGCAGTTTGGCAAGCTTTTCCCAAAGTTTATATTGATGGATTTGGCTCCCAAACTAATTGTTGAAGTTGTAAGTAGCTGGATCAGTCTAGAGTCCCTAACTTTGCTATGGGATATTATCGCTGAATAAGATGCAAAATTGTACAAAAAATCAACTACACTGAAGACATTAATAACATTTCAGCTGTTTCAAAAGGATTAGGCTTTTCATTCACTGTCTTCAAACAACTGTTTATCCAGTTAAGAGATAATTTCTGTGCATATTATGAAAGCCCTTTTAAATCGAAGGGACAGTTTTTTGCAGACAAGAATTGCAATCAGACAAGCTAAAGAGAAAAAAAATGTAATAAAGTAATCCTGGCCGCTCTGATCATTCTAATTACCTTGGTCATGCTGATCACAGTAAATGTCATCGAGTTCTCACCTCTGTCCACAGTAGATCATGAAGCCAGGAAATCAAATAATTGAGAACAACTTTTATTCATTAACTGAGGTTTGAATTAGGTGATTGCAGTAACAAGAAAAGGAGAGAAAACATCTTTGACAATAACCTTGTTTCCCAGTCTGTCACAATGAATATTCCTAAAGAGGAAAACACATTTGGAAGAAAGCAGCCTTACTTTAGAAAGCCATCTAGCTACACATTTTGGTATTTGACAAATAAATCATAGGAAATATGTTTGACAGCTAAAAGAACAAATCCTAAATGGTTTTTCGGTATTATTATTATTATTATTCAATCACGGTGATTTAATTCAGCATCCTTTGGTCCTCAGTCAAAGGATAAGAAAACCTTTCATTTTGAAGAGATATTAAATGTCAATCTATTTTTCAGATATTTCAAGTCCAGAGAAAAAGACAAAATAGTACTTCGTTGCTTCTGTGACATAGAAGGCAAAAATTGTTTTACATTAACGCTTTTAACTTCTTTTGGTCAAATTGCTAAATCCAGCCCTGGTCATATAAAAAAATAAATACATCTCAGCTGTACTTTGCATGCTATCTTCCCTGAGACTATGAGTAACAGAAGTTAGTTTGGGGCTGTTTTTAAAGATGCTTGAATGAATTAGGAATTCTTTTTCTGGATTACTTTATTTTTAATAATAATTAGACTTTATTCAGGACTAGGCTGAGTAGCTCAGAGTTGCCCATAAATTAAAAGTGTATTGTAGCCTTCTATTCCATGACTTGCACCTTCTATCAAATGACATTTTGCCACTGACGTGTGACACAGCAAGCACAACACTGTGTTTCCTTTCCTTAATGTTTGTTCACCTGTGGAGCAATTTTTAAAACCACCAGGAAAGACTCCCCTGCCTTGTCCCCAGCTTCAGTCAAGAACCTGCAAACTGTGTGCCTTCATGCTTCCTTTTATTTCCCCATCCTTAGTTTCAGCCAGGATTCCTTGTCTTCCCAGATTTTGCTCTGTTTTCTAGTAGTTTTAAGGGAGAAGAGTGTGACAACTGAAGTTTCTTTTCTGGGATTTGAAAGATTTTTTCATGGAAGAGAGAAGATAAACCCACAAAGATATCTGCAACAAAACCAAAATTGTAATGGTGAACTTCTGAGATCAGGTAGACTTTTATGGAAGTGCTATGTTGGCAGGATAGGTATGTTTAAATGATTTGGCACACAGCAGAATGAAGTAATTATTGTATTCCCTCTGTGCATTGCACAGAAATTGTGTCATTTCATGCATCGTTCACAGGTCTCATTACTGATACCACAACATCTAAATTACCCTGAGCATCAAAAAAACAAGTATCACTTTGGCCAGCTGAAGACTTGAAAATTTGTGAGTGGATGTTACTGTTTTGATTTTCACTATGATACCATGCACAGCTTCCAAACTGTTAGCTTGACCTTGAAAAAAGTAAAATAATGAATATTCTTGCTCGAATACCTATTTCTGTTTTATAAATATTGCTAATTTGTGCTGAAAGCAAGGGTTGCTTTTCATATATATCTAATTTTGTGTGCTTATTTAATAGCAGAAGCAGGCAGACTGCAAAAATGCAGAGATCCCACTGCAGTTAGTTTTGTCACTGACCTTCGGCTGTTGTTCTCACAGCAATGGTTTCATACAGTTCAGCAGTGTGAGGACAACTGAAATCATGGTGTATCTGGGGCAAAGTGAAATGGCACATCATGGCAAGGGGAAGATACAGGGAGTCAGCATACATGTGGTAAAATTGTTTTCAGTAAAACAAAGCCTCTTGATTCTTGGGATGTTGCATATAATGCCTGGAAAAGAAAGATGCAAGAACAGATCATTAGGCAGTTGTCCCGCAAGGATGTCTTAAACTTTCCAAGATCTGACTGCTAGTTACGATGCAAACTCTGAAGGACATGTTGAAGTGGTGGTAGAAGCTTCTGGATGGAAGGACCTGCCCTTGTGCTTCTAATACGATCTATGCATAGCCAACAGTGATCCACCCTGGGTAAAGTCCTCTACCAGATGGGTTCAGTCACAGTGTACAGGTGGGATTCTACCAGCTCAGTAGCTCTGTGACTCTACTGAATCAATAGTGTCTTCCTAGATGTCATAATCAAAGGAAATATTTTAGAGAAATCTCTTTATAGAGCTTCTGAGTGACTTTAGCACAAGGGTGCCGGTCTGGATCATCTTACTCTGTGTATCATTTTCAACTTTTTCACTGTCAATAGATGTGCCTTTCATGGGCTTGCTTTGAATTTTTCTGTGTTAAGGTAGAAGGTTGGATTCACTATACTGCCAAGTATGGACTCAGGTTGCTTTTAGTTGCATGGATACTGTCCAGTACCTGACCAAAATTCTCCATTAAATAATGCAAAGTATTTTTCTAGTATAATCTCACTTCTGTTGTTCTGACAAATGGGCATAAAATTAATGCTTGATACTTAGAAGATTAAGCATTTCTGACCACTGTGTCAGTCAGTACAGGTCATGAGTTAAATCTGATACTTGAGTGCAGCACATTCCTGTGCTAACACCACCAGGATGCGCTATTGACCTGAGTGCTTACTCTGGACTAGTTAATTTAATGCCTGGTCCTTCTATTGCTGACACATCTTCCACATATTCGATGTTGCTGCAGTTTGGGTTTTATTGTCCTGTTTCCAAATACTGTGTTAAATCAGTACCTTAGGTTTTTTTCTGAACAATAACTCAAGAGCATTCAGGAAAACAGGAATCTTAAATAAGGCACCCTGAAGCTTACAGAGGTTTGTTCACATCCCAGATATCTCACTGAAATAGCTATTGATCATTTATTTCTTTTTATCTTTTTAGAAGCTGATGGCTCAGAAATTTATGTTACTAGCCACACATGGGCAACCAGTTGTTCAATTTTCTTAACTTACCTATTTTGGAGTTATCTGAATTTCTTTCTTCTTGTTTCTACTATTTGAACAGAATTAGTGACAGGAAGAGAAGAATGAAAAATGGCCGAGTTCTTATTACCTGGTACCAACAACTTCCGTAAGCTCACTTCCAAATCCCTGGCTGCCATCAAAAAGAGGACTGCTGCCAAGAAGAGTTGTCAAAGAAATACTATAGACCAGAAACCTGAGGAGAAATCACGTCCTCAACTTGACCTAAAAGCTTTCCAGAAGTTGCCAGCTCTCTATGGAAATCCTCCTCCAGAGCTCATTGGAGAGCCATTGGAGGATCTTGACCCATACTACAAAGATCGCAAGGTTAGAGCCAACCACAATGCTTTGACTTCAGTTTGTCTTACCGTGTTGCTAAGAAGGGTTTATGTGAATGATCTATTAAACTGTTTTGCTTACATCCCTTCGTAAAAATGATCATCCCTTTCTAGATTATAATAATGCATGCAGTTGGCACAGCTGAATGACATGCTGTAATCTTCTTTAGAAAAGCTTAATTTTGAATCATAGGAATTAAATAGTATGAACTTGATTAACATTTAAATCAGAATGGAAACAGAAAAAATAAAGTGGATAAAGGAAGAAAAGGGTGGGCTGAGTCAAATCTACAAGAAATTAAGATGCTCTTTTCCATCTCAATGGTTATGCTCCAATTACATGCACAATGAATGATCACCTATGTATAAAAAACATTTTAAAATATTTGCTGATGAATCCATAAAACCTACTTATTCAAACTCCATATTCTAGTTATGAAATATTGAAGAATTCAATTTTCAATAAAGAACAGAGAAAATGGAGGCTAATCCATTGGAAATTATGCTTATTGCTTGAGAAATGGTTAATACTTTGAACTAATTTCTACAGTCTTATAGCTAGAGGATCGCTGTCAACAACAGCAAACAATGTTAAAGGCTGCAGTTCTTCCTTCCACCTCTGTTCATCTTGACTCAGTGGGAGGTTCTATTTGAGAGAATAGTCATAAGCAAGATTAGTTCTGTGCACAACTCTTTTCAAGTCCTAAGGTTTATAAAAACATTTCCTGCTGAGGTTGTTATTTTTTTTTTTTTACAGCTTCACAGTTAATGGGTATTGAATCTTTCATCACTTTGATAAAAGGATAACAAATATTACAATGTATCAGAAACAGTCAACAAACATTAAAGTTAAAATCAAGCTCTCACTCATCACTAATGCACCAGGATATGGCAAAAAAGTATGCTCTATGTTCAACTTCCTGAAAACTTCATGTTTCTTTATATTTTTTTAAGGTCTTCATAGTGCTAAACAAGCAGAAAACAATCTTCAGATTTACTGCTACAAGTGCCTTGTGGATCCTCAGTCCTTTCCATCCAATTCGAAGAACAGCAATTAAAATTTTAGTACATTCATATCCTTTTGTTGGCTTTATTTCCTCTTCTTGATTACAAATCCCTATGTCATCCTGTACTTCTGTATTTTGGAGCATTGAATTAATTTAGTCTTTTCCTCACTCCAGATGATTTCTAATTCTGAATTACCATAGAAATTATTTTTGACTTATTGCCTTTGTGCTACTCAGAAATAAATAGCGAGTACTGGGAGTATGGAAGCCTGATTTTTCTACAGATATGTGTTCTGAGAATGATCCCTGATGTTGCTTTCCTGATGTCCCTTTAACAAGTACCTCAGGCTGAAGCCTTTCTCAGTGAGAAGATGAACAAGATCACTATCTTCTCTCTCACCTTCCATTTACCTAAACCATAGGAATTCGACTCGTGTACCAAAACTGATTAACCATTGGCCAGTTTAAGAAAAGAAAAATTATGTAAATTTAGTTGCTTTAAGAAATTGGATTGAAAAAATATATCTTGGGTATACGAAAGTGAAAATTTCCAGGGGTGCTGTTGCAGGGAATGCTCTTGAAACATAAAAGTAATATAGACCCCACCTCACATATCAGATTTAGGGGGCAAGGAATCACTAGTGTATTGCTGCAGCTTGGCACTGGACAATGAGACCAGAGCTGTTGCTGGGGGCTGAATCAGGCCCAGTGCCGTCTGCTGTATCCCTGTGTGGAATTTAGTTTTCCAGCCATCTCCTGACTCTGTTGGTGCTGAGTTAACTGCAGTGACATTGTAACATTGAGCTGACATTGTATCATTGACAGGCATCCCTGGAGGAGTGATGCCTCTCATTTGAGACCTTCCCTGGGCAGCAAGTTAGCTGATGTTGTCATGCCAACAGCTAGTGGTCCAGCTCCAGGGTTTATGACAGTTTGACAACGCTTGAAGCTAAAGGCAGCAGAATTTTGTGGGGATGAGAGCCCTAAACTCAGAACAAGATACTATGCCTATGACTGATAGAATATTAAGTTATGTTTCTGAATCAATGTTATATTCTTTGCCTTCACTCCCATGACTTACATTATTCACATTGTTTATCATGTGCACTATTTTAACTAATTGTGTATTCATGGCTCTGACCGAGTCCTCTAAAGATTCTCCATCTCCGTGGAACAAGTATGTTGAGTAAGTATCTATCTGTGGGTATGTATGCCTTTTAATTCTGTACTTACATTGAATTATTGAGATTTATCTTGCCATCTTCACTCAAGATAGTTGGTGAGGGGTTTAGAAGGAAAGTTGCTTAAGACATCTGTTTTTCTTTGAGGGAGTATTTTTTAAACTCAATATCTATTATAATTGTGGTGTTGTAGGAGACGTAAGTGTAGACAAAGTTCCAATGTTGAACTAGCTTCATGTCTGCCCTACTGCTCCAGTTTGTTATCCCATTTCCAGAAGTTATTAATTAATTGTTTGCTCTTTATCCAGACACGTTTGCCATTGTTGATGTTGATGAAGCACATCAAGAGCTGCTTTCTCTTAAAAATCTTGTTAATAAAATTGAAATGCTGAGTTTTGTTCTAATAAACATTTTGTCAAAAGCTCCTGGCCTGCAGGACACAGTTAGAAAGTAAAGCTCTTATCTTCAGCACTGCCAACACTTGACTTAAGTCACAATAAATCCTGTGCCTTTGTATTAACACTTAAGCTGGATAATTACATGTTTTTACTTTTTAAAGTTATATTTCAGCTCTTATTTTTCTATTTGGCATAAAAATGTTAGAATATAATAATTCTAAAACCTAATGCAAAGGACAAGGTTATATGGCACTGAAACAGTTGGGAATGCCAAATCCTTGGCAAGCATGGTATTGATATATGTATCTCCAGAAGATGCTGTGATATCTCACTACCTATGAGAGCATTAAAGATTAGAGTTGCAGCCACTGTTGGCACCAAAACTACTGTTCAAATGCATTTCAATAATAATTTCAGAATACTTCTTTCTAATGAAAAGGGAAGCACTACATCCAAATAATTTCTTTAGTGCATTTGCTGACTACCAAATAAATGCCTTTTGAATTCTGTAGGGAGATTGCTGCCTTGCTGAAATGAGAAGTGCACTCAGTAAGTACAGAAGAGCTTTTACTGATAATTTTCCATTAATAAGAATAATTGCCATCTTAAATTGAAAATCCTGTACTCTTATATTTATCTAAGTGTTTCAAGCATTCTGCGCAGAAATGAATGCTGTGTGCCCAAAGTAAATAATACACAACATATCATACATCCACTTGGCCACTAGAAACCAGAGTAAGACAGCAAGTTTTGATCTTTATTTTAGCAAGCAGTTAAGAGTTTTGTTAGCGAGAGTTTTTTTAGCAAGTAGCTAAGAGTAAATTATGAGGGTTCACATGAAAGAGTTTGAAAAAAATGTTGTGGAATGCCAAAAAACCATGTTACAGGCGTGCACAGTAGTAGCCATGTACAGATGGCTGTCAACTACTGTCTCAGAGTCCATGGGAATCAGATGCTGATACAATACATTCAAACCGACAGCCACCTTTCAATCACTCCTCTGCAGCATTGGTTTGGGTTTTGGTTCGGACAATAAATAGTCTGACTGTCTCTTCTGCTAATTGCTAACATGCTGTTTTCCTTTGGCACTTTTCTCCTTTCCTTAGATTTACTTTCACTGGCATTTACACTTTTGAATCATTGATAAAAATATTGGCAAGAGGATTCTGTCTAAATGAATTCACTTTCCTTCGAGATCCCTGGAACTGGTTGGATTTCAGTGTTATTGTCATGGCGTAAGTGGGAATATATAAAATATGGATTATGTGTTTGAAGTGATCTGTTTGAAGTGTCTTATTGGTATGGTGCAAAAGACTGTCTGAAGTACAAAAACCAACCTGTGGTTCCTGATTGCATCTGAAACTGTCTAGGACACTGACTCTTCTCCTTGTTTTATTTGTCACTGTATAACGATGTGTTAGTCTTTCAAGATGGGTGTTGAAATTTTTAGGGTAAGATATTCTCTGTGGTGAGTGTACAGGAATGTGTACATTTCAATCAGAGAAATATAATAGCTGGGCTGTCAAATACAAACATACTAATCCTGTTAATGGAAGTGTAAGTTAGGTAATAAAGTAGTATGCATAGACACCATGATGGTGGATTAAATTTGTGCTTTTTGCCTCCATAAATCATAGTTTGAGCTTCAGTTTGAGGTAATTAGAAAGATTTTATACTGGTTAGGTGCACCTATAGGTGGGAGAACAAACCAGTTCAGCCACTGTTTCCACCTAAAATTAATTATTTTAGTCTTATCTTTGTTTATATTTCAAATGCATGATACTTAAGATGCTGATACAAAAGCAGTTGTGCACAAGCTAAGAGCTACCTCATAAGGAAACTCTAATAATCAAGATTATTATTTCTATTATTTCTATTTTATGAGTCTTCAGACAAATCCTAGACACATAGTTTATTAATACTTAAAATGTGCTCAGAAGGATTGACAGTTAAGAATGACCACTGTAAAATAATTGCCTGGTTTACTTGACTTCAACCTCTTCACATATAATGTCCTGACTTTACAGGTATGTGGGAGCATTTAGTAACTTGGGGAATGTGTCAGTACTTCGGACTTTCAGGGTTCTGAGAGCTTTAAAAACCATTTCAGTAGTTCCAGGTATGAAACCCTATTTGCTGCTACTCACAACTGATTCTTTGCTCCAATCAAAATATTGGGTTTGCTTTTCATTTTTTTATTATTATAATTTTTTTTCCTTTAAACTGACTTTACAGTTAACCATATTACATCATCCCTGGGAAAACAGTTTCCTTTGCACTTTTCCCTTAGTTATAAAGCCGGTAGACTCTTTCTCATGATGAAATACAAAATTAAGATCCAGTGGATTGTCTCTGTCTTTTCTTTCAGATCTTTTTGATCATACTCATTCTTGTTTCCAGTGTTTCCAGTTTCTTCACAGATTAGCAGTTAGAAATCTCTTTTCTTAAATTTCCTTAGAATTAGGGATATTACTCTTTCTGGATAAGAAAAACTGAGCTGTTTCAGGTTCCTCACCCTTACCTAGGTATTTCGTAGAAATTAAAGGAACACCTGCAAATTTTATAGTTAATCTCTGTCAGCTAAACTATACTTGCACTGCAAATATATTTGCCATATACCCTCCAGTAATTTTGTTACTTTGGTTGCTATATGCTGTTTTATCTCTAATTAAGCATGATGTAAGAATCTCAGTTTTTCATGCCGATTTTTCTTCATTTATTGTCTTCCTAGGACTCAAGATCATTGTGGGGGCACTTATTCAGTCTGTTAAGAAACTTGCCAATGTGATGATCCTGACTGTTTTCTGCCTGAGTGTCTTTGCTCTCATTGGCCTCCAGCTTTTTAAGGGCAATCTAAGACAAAAGTGTATCAGGAACTCTACAGAGTTCAATGAAATACCTTTTTCCCTTAACAAAACATGGGAATCCTATGAAATGTTTGCTAATGATACAGGTAACTTTTCCTCCTTAATTCTTTTTTAGATTATGATATGAACACCTATGAATGCACATATAACCACTGCTGTAAATTATCTTGATGTTTTGGTAGCTGATATTTTGATGAGTAGCCACTTGATAATGGCCTTCAGATTGCCAGAGCAGCTTGCAGGCATCCAGGAGTGCATCCCTTTCTTTCATTGTAAGAAATAGCACTCCCAAATTTTCCAGTAATGTCCAGCTCTGTTTCCCAGAATGATATGGCAATAACTGAAAAATGCATTAGCTAATTCTCTGCAGTAATTCCCCAAAGTTCACCTTCTACTACGTGCTGAAGAGCCTGTACATCTTCATTTTGCTGCCCAGTGAATTAGTCCTCAGTTTGAAGCAGAGGATTTTTTTTGAAAGTCAAAGTTACTTTCTTCTTTCCATCCTACATATCTTCTTTTCATGTCTTATGTATCTACAATATACATCTTTCATATATACAACTAAGGCTGGTGATGATAGAGCAGAGAATTGAAAATGCACCAAACCATACTTAGAGTAACAGCAACTATAAGATGCAATTCAGAAAGAAAAATCCTTGTGCTAAAGGAAAAGCCTCAATATACATGAAAAAATACAAAATAAACAATGTCTATGCCAAAAATATGAAGAAAGCTTCATCACTGAAGAAAATCTCCACCAGCAAGTTCAGACATAGTAGTATTTATACAAGGAGAGAATCATTATCGTAGGGGAAATGCTGAAATACATAAAAAAGCCACACAGGATTGCTGTTTGTACGCAGACTGTGTGGAAGATTTGTTCAGACAGGATTTCTTTAATAACTTCATAGTCCAGAGGGAGAAAGACTTTATATGGAAGTTTTTTGACGGAAAACATTTCACAGGAAAATCTTGCACCTACCAAAAAAGTGTACCTAAGAACAAAGTCATTTACATATACAGAATGTTGTAAAAATCATAATTGAAAGCAAATTTCAAAAGAAACCAGGTGGTGGCTGGAATGTCACAAAGGAGACAATGTGTGTAACAAAATTTGGCTAAAAATGCTAAGTTTTTTTAGTATATAGTTGAAGAAACAGGAAACAAAATACATCTTTTATTCAGGGTGATTTGCAATGATGGTAAAAAGAATAGGAGAGCCCAGACAGATTTAATGAAAGCTAGGTGACTTTCCCACAGGATTTAGGACTTATAGCCCTATAAATCCAGTTTTGAATTAATTTTCTTTTTTTTTTTGTACATTTTTTTAATGGGCTGCTTTGATCCTGATTTTGTGGGAAGTTCCCATCTCCTACCTGGAGAACTACATGTTCTCATGATTCTCTGAAGCTCAGTCACTGAATCTTCTAAAAAAAACCTTTTTGTCAGTTGGCAGGAACAAAACTGAACAAAATTCAGAAGAAAAGTAGCTGAGATAATGATTCATTCATTTATGGTGTATTTACATGGTATAGTACAGTTTATGCTGAAGATTCCTGTTGGCTCTGAATCATGCCAACTTACCTGATGATCACAGCTTAGGTTTATGAAACACCAGGAAGACATGAGACCTCCCTTCCGTCTGGGATAATAACTCCACATGTTAATGGGGCTAAATAGCTAATAGCACTAAAGCTATTACTTTCAGTCCTGTACTAGCTCAGACAGCAGGGTAACTAATGTTAAGAGAAATAGGGGAAGAGGTCAAAAAGGCTACTAGAGCATCCTAATGAAGAAATCTCTATTTCTCAGCTAAGCAGGGTTAGGACCTGCTGTGTGGCTCAGCTGAACAGTACAATGACATGATGTGTATCTGTGTTCTTCCCTCTCAGAACAGAGCTTTGATTTTTTTATTGCTCATTAGAAGTGGTCTATGCTATCCTGTATTATTTTTGTACACTGCCCTGGAAGAGGGCTAATTGCTACTAACCAAAAAGAGATTGTGCTATTACCAAACCAGGGACTGTGCTTGTGCCTGTACCTTCCAATTCTTCATTTCCTTTATGCAGATGTGGCCAAAGCGATAGTATATTTTTAAATTCTGTTTTAAGGACTCTGAAATTTGTGCATACACATGTTTATAAATGGGGACATCTTGCAATCTGGTGCAGTTACTGTGAGTGTGGGAAATCTGTTCATGTGTGTGCGGAATACACTTAGAGGTCACTGATTACGTGTCACTACTCACATCAAAGGATAGAAGATTAAGGCCAAAAAGTGATTTCTTTTTAACTTTTTCCCCCTTTTTTTATAGCATACTTTGCTAAGAAAGAGGGCACCTCAGATATTTTGCTATGTGGCCCTGGTGCTGGGTAAGTACACTTAATATTTCTTTTTTGGAAGTTTTGTTTGCTTTAGCGCTTCTATATTTGCTCAGTCAGAAGAGACATAAGCAGAAATTCCAAGGTATCCTTAAATGCAGCAACATGAACACTGACAAGACAATATAATGAACAGTCAGATAACTTGAAAGGAATAAGTATGAGCCTGCAGTTGGCTTATTCTAAATTATTTATTTATTCTAAATTATTATTTATTCTACATTATTACTTCTTCTAAATTACTTTGAGCCTTTCCAGGAGCATTGTCTTTCTCTTCCCCATGGATGTACAAGAGAACTGTAAACATGAAAGATCTCAGATATAGCACAGGACAGACATGCTCCTCTGTGTGAAGGCTCATGAGTGTTAAACTGGAAAAACAAAACACGGACTTTGGAGGGCAGGTTTGGGCAAGCAGGGAATGTGTCTACTTTGCAGTGAACGGTAGGGAATGAGGAAGTTGTCTTGGGCTAGTGGTCTACTGCAGCCTTTCCTCCTTCGGTGCTGGGTTAAGGGTGTTGCTTTTTCCATCCCACTTTCCAGACAATACTACCTGGAGTAGACAATGTACCTGGAGTTGAGAATGGGTTTGCAATCTAATGAAATGCAGAGCTGAATAATCATCAGAACTCTCATGTAAGCGGAAGTTGTCCTTGGAATCTGCATGCTTAAAAGAGCTCCACTTTTTATTTTTATTTCTAGGGTCTGCCCTCCAGACTATATATGCTTGAAAATTGGGCCAAATCCTGATTATGGTTTCACTAGTTTTGATTCTTTTGGCTGGGCTTTTCTTTCCTTGTTTCGCCTGATGACCCAGGACTACTGGGAGCGTCTGTACCAGCAGGTACCAGCTTTGTGCATAATTCAGAACTAGTATTCCAGGAAGAGCAAGAGCCAAAGCAGAAAATGTGTAGAGAGGACAAGAAACCTCAGAGAAAAGCAATAGCTGCAAGTCATCAAACCCACATCCTCCCTTCTCCCTTTCCACAAGCTGTGCCTCCTAGAAAAGGAATGCTGAAGTGCTTCCCAGCAATAGACCTATAACCCTGCTTGTTTAGGGACTTAAAAAGTACTAAAAGTACTTTTAAAAAGTGTCCTGTATTGTCCTTCAAAACTGTAGCAATTCCTCCCCAGTACTCCTCATGGGGTATATGATCAGTTATTCATAGGCGATGGTGCAAGAAGAGGGAGAACGAGAGAGAAGAAGGACCAAGGAAGGCATATTTCCATTTAAGCTTCCTAAACCATTATGTCTAGGAAGCTGAGTGATTCGAAAAAATTTCAGGGACACATTTAAAGACTTTTTTTTTTTTTTTAATGGTAATTTTTATCTCTGTGATACGTTGCTTACAGACCCTCAGATCTTCTGGGAAGGTGTATATACTCTTCTTCATGCTGGTCATATTTCTGGGCTCATTTTATCTAGTCAATTTGATTCTGGCTGTAGTAACAATGGCATATGAAGAGCAGAATAGGGCCACCATTGCTGAAACGGAGGCAAAGGAAAGGAAATTTCGTGAAGTCATGGAATTATTACAGAAGGAGAAGGAGGTATGCAGATTATTTCCTTACAAGCATTTGTCTCGGTGTCCTGGCATCAGTCACATAAGGGAAAGCATAACTCCTTGTGTACAGCTGTACAAACTAGTAACTCATGGGAGCAGGAGCAAGTGATAACTTACTGAAAGTAGTGATTCCTGAGTTACAGGAATAGTTCCATGTTCAGCTGTGTATTTTTCCTGTGAAACAATAACTTTCATTGTAGATAATGAGTATTAAAGGCTGCTGTAACTGTAATAAAAATAATAGTTTAAAATCTGTGTAAAGGATAAAATTCCATCATCTAGCAGCTTCCAAAAGAAAATGTACTTGTTTTTACTTTTTATTCAATTTTATCATTGTGGGACGCTGAGCAGAGAAATATACAGTAATTCTGTTAACTGCATTAGCATCTGAGCCAAAACCTATCGTAGTTGAATGAAAGTGTCTTGGTAAGTTAAATGTCTTAGAAGCTTCTTGAGCAAAAAACTCCTCTGTTTTGACAGCATTGTCCTAAATTCAGTATAGGAATGAAAGTCAACCACAGTGTGAATACAGTCCCAAGGATCCCCAATGAAAAGACAGAATTTTAATACTCTTCGAGCATTAATTTGGGGAAAAGGATATATTCTACAACATCATTTTCAAATGGAGTAATTCTGTTGCAAGCAAATCTGCCATGTGGAAGAATAAGAGCCATAATGTGATTATTTTGTCCCTGGCAAGTTCAATACCCATGATCATGTAATATACTGCAAATAGCATATTGTTCAGTGCTCCATATGTTGGGGAAATTCTCTCCTCTTTTGTTTTATCGAGGTTTTAAAAATGGAGGAGTGACTAGTTTTGTGAAACACAAATTGTTAAAAGGAAATAATAGAGAGCACAGAAGTGTTTTCTTTCTGCTCATATTAAAAGTACCCAGAAAAAACATCACTCATGTTTTTGTTTTCATTTCAGTCATTGGCTATTAAAGGAATTGATGTCCTCTCAATTAGCTCCTTTGAAGCCTCTTCTCTGTCTCCCAAAGAAATCAAAGAAAGAAGCAATAGGAAAAAGAGAAATCAGTCCTTGGGGATAGAAGATAGTGAAGAACAATTCCCCAGGTCACAGTGCACAGATAGTCAACGCAAGTTGGTAATCTATTGTCTGAATCTGAGATCCTCACAACTTTTCCAATTTAATTACTAAAATAAATTGCTTGAAAGCAGAAACCAAATCCTATTACAAAAACTTACAAAAATCACTCTTAAATCTTTAAAATAAACAACCTTTTGGAATAAAGAAGAATTCAATGTAGAAATTAATTTGAAAAAGAAGGAAATACTATAAATGAAGGATGGAAAAGAAGTTATAATAACAGTTAAAATACGTTTTTTATGACACTGTGTCATGGTTTAAGCCCAGCTGTAAATAGGACTATGCAGTCTCTGTCTCACTTTCTGCCTTCGTTCCTGGCTCCGCTCCTGGAGGGATGGGGAGGAGAATCGAAAGAATGTAACTCCCACGGGTTCAGATAAGAGCAGTCCAGTAACTAAGGTATAACACAAACCACTGCTGCTGCCACCAATAATAATAATGATAAGGGAGATGACAAGGGAAGAGAATACAACCGCTCACCACTCGCCAACCGATACCCCTCCCAACTGAGCAGTGAACTTGCCCTTCCGGGTAACTGCCCCCAGTTTACATAGTGGGCATGATGTGTAGTGGTATGGAATACCTCTTTGGCTAGTTTGGGTCAGGTGCCCTGTCTCTGCTTCCTCCTGGCTTCCCCTCCTCCTTGGCAGAGCATCACTCACAAAGTCCTTGGTCAGTCTAAACATTTGAGCATTAACTAAAAACATTGCTGTTATCAGCACTGTTCCCAGACAGAAAGTCAAAAACACAGCACTGTGCCAGCTACTATGAAGGAGAAAAAATGACTGCTACTGCTGAACCCAGGACATTGTCCTATGAAAATCTGCTATCAATTCTCAAACTGTGTACATATGTATACAGAGATAGGGGGAGACTAGAAAATGAAGGTATAGTGTAATTAAACACTAATGATTTTGAGCACTTGAGAAGGCCACAAATGTTCACAAATTGTTTGGTACTTAATTGTCCATCCTGTTAAATATGCGTGCCCTTTTTTTTTTGTTCACATTTGACTAGTATCCATTTCAGCTTTTGTTTGTTGAATTGAAGAGCCATCCACTATTAAAGCTCACATTCATCTGTAAGTACTTATGATGGGATCAAATTAGATCTCTGCTTGTGAGTATGATGGAATAAAGTGGATAGTATGATGGAAAACGAGTATGATGGAAAAAGAGCATGATGGAAAACATCCCTGAATTTGCTCACTGGTTTATTGTGTGCCACATTTTTTGAAGATATTTACCTGGAAGGCCTAACCGAGATGAAATATTAGGTTGTCTACCTTTTAAACACAAAGCTTGTTTCCCCAAATGACTCTAAAGATCTGCACACAGACTAGAAAGTGTACTTAGGTTTTTGTGGTATTCGGCATCAGTGCCTTGACAAATGCTGTCACCAGGGAGACCAGATTTCAGCAATTACATCTCCATGTTATCTATTGTATGTTTTTGTTTTGCAGGATCCATTTCTTGAAAACATGAAAACCCTTTCTCAGGCTTAAGTAATTTTTCTTCCAACTATTCCGGTTGAAGTTACTAGATGTTCTTAGTGTGTAAGTAAAGTGATGTTGATTTTTCTATTGAAATTTTTATAAGTGTATTTATTTTCTCTCTCTAAACCACTTTTTTACTCAAACTTTCTGTGCATGAGTGTTATGTGAATAATAGTGTGGCTATCGAATAACTCAACATACAGATTTCAGAAACATTAGTTGATGATAGTAACTTATTTGTTTGAAATTTAACATCCATTCCCTCTCTTATCCGTCTGGTATCTTGTAATTTTATCCAGTTATAGGCTGTATTGTAAAGATACAGCTGTATTTTAAGGGGGATGCAGTGAGAAGGATTGGGTTTTCAACGATCTGAATTTCAGTATTCTCACATATAGTAGGGGCTTCCTGGTCAGTGACAGAAGGTCTGAATCAGGTAAAGGAGGGAAATCATGCTGAATTTGTTAGAAACTTAAACAGCAGTCTCATTCCTATAAATGCGAAAAATAGGAAGAGAAACCTTGTATGAACCCTTCTTCCTCTAAAACAGAGGTACCTGATGTATGTCTGTTATCCTACTGAATACAGGAGACACAGATTTCTAGGATTATATCACAGGGTACTTCTCCACAGACAGTCTCACAGATGAAGCGGACAGATAGAATTTGAGGATAAGAGTGTCACACAATGTGCATGAATTGTCAAATGCCTTAATATCTTTAATAGCTGTATTTATCTTACCAGTAATTTAGAGCAGCATCTAGTGTTTCGAGTTATGGCACAGTCACAGGATGCATCTAATTATGCAAAAATCTGGTATTTTTTCAGCTTTTGACATCTGCACATTCTTAGTCATTAAACTAATGGTGATGTACTAATGCTACCAAGAAAGAAATATTTTTCTTGTGCTCTGGCAATAGAAAGAAAAAAGAAGAGTGATATACTTTACAGTTAATGGAAGAGACAGATCTATGTCAAGAACATGGTGATGAAATTTAACAGAGTTAGTTATTTCTATAATGAACTTTTTTATATATATATTAAACTTTAGGCTTTGTTGTTTGTTTGCTTGCTCTTATTATACTAAGGAATGAAACTGGGAAGAAAACAATGTTCTTACTATGAAGTAAATTTTCTGCCCTCTCCTTGCCCCTTTAAGAAACTCCCTTCCTAACAGGAGAAGGTAAAATTTACAGAGCAACACAAGAAAAGATGCTTGTCTAAATGCTTTCCTCTTAGCTGCAAGTCCCAAGGCTTTCTTTTAACAGCCACAAATATAAAGTTTGATATTTTCCATGCCTTCCTTTTCTTCTGATTGTAAATATTATAGTATGCAAAAAGGGCAGAAGGAGTTTGAGTTCTGTCTTTACTTGCTGTGCCTCATTTTTCACAGGGACAGAGTGATGAAGAAGGCACAGCAGAAATAAAAATGTCTAGGTAAGGATCTGTTTTGTATTTAGTTATACTAGCTGGTACAGCATTATAAATGTGACTGCTTTTGACTGTAGCAGATATAAAGCTATCATAGAATGATGCTCTACTGATCTTTAAAATTCTGGTCTCTTAATTGAACTTGTCTCAAGAACATACTATTGCTTTCTGGAAGAATAACTTACACTGGAACTTAAAATGGCTTATTGTTGCTTGAATCACAGAACACTTAGTGCTCTATTTCTTTAAAACCATCTTTAGTTGTTTCCTTTGCTGATGATATCTATCAAGCAAAGTGTTTGATCACAATTGTTTTTCTCTTTGCATGCATTAAGGCTGCCTGGCTTTTAAGGACAGCATAGTTTCTTCAGTAGAATTCTTCCAGCAAACCCCAGAGTAACTCTCTTATCATCAGGAAAGACGATAGAAAAGATTTGCTACCTACCCAATAAAGAGTGGGGGAAAAAAAATAAATTAGACAGTAATGGGTTCTGTTGATGTAACTATAAGAGAAATAACTACTTAGCTGTAGGGCTTACCATTACTGTAAACATGTTACTATCATATACCTGTTGCTAGCAGGCTCTATATATAACTGTCAATTAAATAAATGTAAGTGATTTCAGATATGAGGGTAAATGCTGTGAGTTTTATTTTATTAAAACATGGTATGTGTATTTTGATGGAAGAACAGCGTAATGTGATACTGACTGTACTTTGGGCTCTGATCTTGTATTTATGAAATAGTATATTTGACTTAAAGATTTTGGTTTTGTAAGGTTTAATGAACATAAATTATAGCCTGGGAATAATACAAAAATAAAAATAAAAAATAAAACACATTAATATATAGCTCTTAATTTCTAACCAAAGTTTTCAATAAAGAGCAAATTTTGTTCCTGTATTTAATGTGTGCTGGAAAGTTCAGCTGGTTAAAACCTCAGAATGAAACGTAAAACAGAACAGCTCTTGTTTTCGTCTGGTTTTGCAAATATATTTCCATCTGAACAAAAAAAAAACCCTTCTTTGCTTTCAATAAACATAACTATGATTTAAGCAGAAATAAAATAATTAATTAATAATTATTTAATATAATTATTAGTATCACCCATGCACTTTTCCATTTTCTACAGCGTTCCAAGTGAGATCACAAAATTTCATTTACTGTTGTCAGAAGAGCGGCTAAGCTCCTCCCTCCATCCCTCCCACAGGCATCCTTATACAAAAGAAAACTTTCTGCATAGGAGCTACATAGGTAGACAGGATGTTCCTTTGTATGAAATGGTGCAGGTGGGAAAATGAAGACTCTGTCTCTTTGAAGATACAAGCTAGCCGAAATTAGCAAAAGAAATCAGTGTGAAGGTGTTTTATTTTGAAGGCGATGTAAGTATTTTGGTTTTGCTAAATGTTTGTATCCTATGAGAAATCTCAACTGCTAATTTACTTAATTTAAACCTATGTATGTTTCATTAAAATATTCAGGGATGTATGCATACAAGTGTGCGCATATATATATAAGATGCATGCACACATGTTTTGGAGTCTTAGGTGTGATCTTATTTAAGTTATGGGTGATAACAATTTCAGTGACACAGGTAGAATGTACCTAAGAAAACATGTCTTTAATGTAGACCTATTCTATTCCTGTAAACATGTAGCTATTCCTGTATTTGACATATGACATTTTACTAAACATTAATGTATTTCTCAGATTAATTACTGACTACTTTTTTGTCTTCTTGTTTTGTTATGTGGGCTAATGCCCTCAAATTGGCTTTACTACTGTCTAACCTGAGTTATACTTATCCTGACATAATGGAATTTCTTTATCAACATTAATCTGGAATGTTTTTCTCATAAAATGCTGGTGAGTGGTATTTTTCCGGATTTTTAGGTAATGGACAGTCTAGCCTGTGGCACGCATTTCTGATTTTGAGGGTATGAGTGAATAGATTTTATTATGTTGATATTTTGAATAACTCTGTATATTACATCTGTAAAAAAACAAAGCAACCAAAAAAAGACCCCACTGATAGATACTTATCCAAGCACAAAGGTTTTGCTGGGGATGGGGGGAGTAGTAAGCAAAGCGTAGGGGACAGAGTGTGATGTTCAAGAAATAGCCATGTATTTTAGAAACAGCAGTAGTCCAATAAAATGTCCAAGTTTGATTTTACAGAGGACTAAAATCTTTAAAATCTGTTCATAATTAATTGTAGTTAAATAGAAGAAAATGTTGATGAGAGAGCAGAAGTATTTTCTTTTTATTGAAACTGGGTAGGTTATAGCAGTAGCTTTTTGCAAGGTATTGTACAATACAGAAAAGAGATAATTCCTACCCTATTTCATAAGGTGCTTCTGTGAGCTGTTTTCCTGGGTTTTTTTTTTTGTATTCCAGGTGAACTGATGAACAGTTGTTCATGTGAGATAAATATTTGAGCTAGTATATTTGATTTTTTGCTTTCAAGCAAAATCCTACCACATGGATACATTTTTATTCTTTTTTCCCCATATCAAATAATCTATTGAATGCATATTAAACCCCAACTGAACAGATAGTTTACCCTTTATTTTTTCAAATCCAGTTGCTCACAGGAAATATTCAGTGGGTGGCTATTGACAAGGGAGTGGATAGAAATAATTTGAGACTCAGAATTGATTATAATACAAGCTAAACCTAGATTGAAACAAGGACATTTTTCTGTTAATGTTCCCACTAGTTTTATTGAGGTTGGAGCAAGCTGGTCTAGTGGAAGGTGTCCCTGCCTGTGGCAAGGGGTTGGAACTGGGTGAGCTTTGAGGTCCTTTCCATATACTTGGTAACTCCTTCTCAAAAAGCACCCACTACTGACTTTAATAGTGTTTTATTGAGCAGTTCTATTTGTTTAAATTCTTCTCTTGTAGGCTGTTGGATATCTTGCAGTCAATAGTTTGATTGCTGTTACCTTGCTGCATTTAAAAGGACCTCTGCATGCTTTTGGGGAGTTCTGAAATTCACATAAATGGAACCAAATTAAAGAGTTGCACTCAGGGCTTGAATTTGTATTTTGTCTTTCATTCTAAAGGTTTTAATCTGTTAGTTGTCATCTCCAGTGATTAGTCATTACCCTAGTGAGCATTTTGTAATTTGTGCCTAGGAAATACTGCATTAATAGACTAATTTTTTGACAACACTTTGCTATTCTAGAGAAATTATCCTAAGAAATATCTTAAGAAATTTTTATAGATAATTGTGCTATAGTAATGCTTGCATGTCTATTTTGTTTAATGACTTCTTGTTCATCCATTTCTAATACTTTGCAGATCACTTGTTCCATATATTTTGCCACTATATCTGGATTTCCTTGGGTTTTGACATAAAAAGATTCTATGTCATTTTCACAGTACCAGAGGCAGCCTTAAGCCAGCTAGGCTAACTGAAAACCATGGCTAGTTGTGCACACTGAATCATATAATTGAATCATAGAATCCTACAATACGAGGTTGGAAGGGACCTCAAGGATCTTCTGATCCAAGCTTTCCTGTCAAGAGCATGATGTAGGCTAGATAACCCAGCACCTCGTCTAACTGAACCTTAAAACTGTCCAGTGCTGGGAAGCCCATTACTTCCCTGGAGAGAATATTCCAATGGCTTATTGTTCTCAGTGTGAAAAATTTTCCTTTTGTGTCCTATAGGAATGTCCCTGGGAGTATTCACTCTGTCTTTTCAACATTTTTTACTTATCTGTGTTGCAAGGAGTTTTTTAGTCACAACTTTGTAGCATCTTTTTTCTTAACCTAAGTCACAATCTATAAATACCTGGCAGGTGGTGAAAGGCCAAGAAGTCTGTTATTCAATGTAAGCGCACGAGCACTGCTGGTACACGTCTTCTGCAGAACTCTTCTCACATTGTCTGTGGATGTTTGCCCACTTAGAAATTCTAGTCACTGCTGCTGAAGGGGATGTGGTTATTTTTTTGCTCTTGATCACTGCTTTTTGACAGATTCAGCCTTTATTATTATTATTTTTTTTTAATTCCTCTCCAAAATCCTTAATACTAAAAGTATGTTTATGAGGGTCCTCAAATGCATCCAGGAAAGGGCAACAAAGTTGGTGACAGGGCTAGAAGGAATGTCGTATGAGAAGCAGCTAAGGAATTTGGGCTTGTCTACTCTGGAGGAAAGGAGGCTGAGGGGAGAATTCATTTCTCTCTATAGTTCCTTCTACAAGGAGGGGAGGTGGAGGTGGAGGTTCCGCTCTCTTCTCCCTGGGATCCAGGGAGGATGCATGGGTTCAAAGGGGATGAATGGTTCAAACCTGCACCATGGGAGTTTCAGACAAGACAGGAAAAAGTGTTTCTTTACCTAGAGAGTGGTCAAACACTGGAACAGGCTTCCTAGAGAGGTGGTAGATGCCCCAAGCCTGTCAGTATTTAAGGAGTGTCTGGAAAATGCCCTTTAGTGACATGCTTTAACATTTGGTCAGCCCTGAATTGGTCAGGCAGTTGGACTAGATGATGTAGGTTCCTCCAAATGAAATAGTCTAGTCTATTCTATTTTATTCCATTACAGTCTATTCTAGTCTAATTTAATATGGGTAATATCTGATAGATATTATTTTTAATTTGTGTATTATTTCTGTTATTTTCTAATTGTCAGTAGCTTTCTCTTTTAAGCTACTTCTAGCACTGGAAATAAACATATAGAAGGAAAAATGGATCCCTTGTTTTGGTCTTCAGAAACTAACCACTTTCGACCTTTCACCCGTGAGTCCTTGGCAGCAATCGAGAAAAGAATTGCTGAGAAAAAATCCCAGCAAGCTGAAGCTAAAAGGGAGAACAAGAACAAAAAAGTGGAAGAAAATAAGCTTACTCCTAAGCTTGAACTGAAAACTTGCAAAAAACTGCCATCTGTGTATGGGGATATTCCTGCGGAGCTCATTGGGGAACCCCTGGAGGATATTGATTCATACTACAGTGATCACAAGGTTAAAACTTTCTAAAGCATTATTTTACTCAATTTTGTCTTCTGAACTCTTAAGAGATAGTAAAACCTCTATTCAGGAGTTGGTGGGTTTTGTTTTTTCTGTAGATGAAGATATTCTTAAATTATTATTGGTGTTTTTTTGGTCAGGAGTGCTAAGGTATGCTCCACATTGTGTAATGAAAAGGTATTTTAAGTTCTAGTCAGAAATTAGGATTAATTGTGAAAGCCTGATACACTTGGTAGATACACTTTGATAGGAAATATATTCTGAGATAACTGCTGCTTTGTTTTCCAGAGCAACTTATATGATGTCTGTGGAGCTGAGCTTACTGTCATATAAACAGTGCTTGTCAAAGAGTAGATAGCTTACTGCATTTGGTTTGCTGAATTACAAATATTAAACAAATTGGGGGAGACATATGTGAGATATTTCAAGTATCCTGTGTAGCAAACCCTCGTATTTTCATTACAGTAAATTAATTTCCAGTTACTTTATGTCTCATCAGTTTGTTTATTGTACCGTATTTATATTGCGTACTCTCTATGATATTTCAAAGTGGTTTGTGCTGTTGCCTACAGGACTGTGTAAGGTAGGCACTTTGGAAATCCCTTCTGAATTAGATGTCTATTGTATGATGACTTACTATTAAGGGGTACTTGACCTGAGAAGCAGCAGCTTCCATCCAGCCCTATGTTGCTTTCTTTAATTTATACCAGTAAGCTACTGGAATATAATAATTTAATCAGAGAACATGCAGAAAGCTTTTTTCTTCCAGAGGTTTCTTTTCTCAAAGTAATCAGTAATAATCTTGATGAAGAGAAACTAAGGCTGATTCAGTTAAAGATATTTGCATAAAAGGTAGTGAACTCTGCTTTTTTATTTAAGAGATTTCATTTTTACTTCATGTGGCAAAAATACTTAGAGGTTCATAGACCTTAAGGAAGCTTAGAGGGAATTTACAGTGCTACTTGATAATTTACATTTATTTCAAAACTAAAATTTTTAGTTCAGGACTAGATTCTGGTAGTCATACACAACATGTGTTTTGTAAATAATTTTTCATAGACTATAAAGCTATCCAAGAGTAAGGTACTTTTGACTATGATTAATACCATTGTTGCAGTCTCAAAATAATATCCTTTGATTACTTTGAGCAAGTAAGTATCATCACTTGCTCTTCAAATTCGTTCCCATTACTAACTTCTTCCTCACAGTGAATAATGAACTTTTGTCTTTTAACTTTTGTTCCTGCTCATGGCAGGGGGTGTTGCAACTAGATGATCTTTAAGATCCATTCCAGCCCAACCCATTCTATGATTTATGTAGCTTCTGTCTTTCTTTCAAAATGTAGTATCATAAAACCATAGCTCCAAGTAAGAATACAGGAAAGGATCACTCATAATTGCAATTAGATATAGTTCTAGATGCAGATTTGAAAACCTGAGCATTTAATTTCACAGTGAAATTTTGTTTCATTAAAATGTTTGATACTGTATAAATCTTTTTTCTTTTTTCTTTTTTCTTTTTTTGGGTTTGTTTTTTTTTTCCGTAGACTTTTATCGTATTAAACGAAAAAAGGATTATTTACCGGTTTACTGCCACATCTGCCTTGTGCATAATTAGTCCTTTTAATCCAGTCAGAAAAGAAGCAATTAAAATTATGACCCATTCATATCCTTTTGTTGGTTTCCCTTACTTTAGTTTTAAAATATACTGTAGCCTTTTATGTTGTTCTGTCCCTTTGTTTATATGAATGTAAATGTAAGCTCATATACCTGTGAGAAAGATTTTTCTAAAGTTATAGTGAATGTTGGTTTACAACATCTGAGATATTTGTATGGTGTTGGTATACATTAAAATGCCAAAAAATCTCAAATATGTGAACCTGATGATTTGCAGATACTGTTATAAAACAACATTTAAAGGCTACTGTATGGTATTTTAGCCCTTGCCCAGAACAATTTCGAAATCCCTACTGTGGTGACAAGCCTAAGTTTAAAAAACCCACAAAACCCAGTGACACTCTGTTAAAGATGCGATTTTCAGCCACGCTTTGACAAGAGTCTGATGTTGTCTCCAAAAATGCTTTCCACACTCAAGTTTAGAAAGTCCTGAAGAGCCACCCATTTTTTTAATCTTTTTTTGCAATAATATGAATGTAGTTTGGAGTATGTAAAAATGTGAAGGATCACAGGTGTAAAACCACGGGCTGCATAGTTTCTGCTCTTTTTGCCAAACATCTGATTTCACTCAGAATTATTAATCCTTTTATGGGAACTTATGGCTGACTTTGAATATGCATTCATGCTATTAGAAATTGCTAAATTTGCTGTTCCGTTTCAAATAAACCCTAAATGTAAGACCTATGTTTGTTAAAAAAAAACAAAAAAACCAAACACTATCATTAGGATAAACTTTTATTATAAGTAAAATTTAAGGAAAGCATGTTTTTTCTTATGTATGTTTTCATCACCTGCCACATAAAATGAGAAAGCTTTCTGAACTTGTGACAGAGCTTAAGTGTCTCCTTTAGGCATGTGTATATGGACTTCCAGTTTCAAGGAAGGATTTATTTTTAAATCATTAAGTTTATCCATCTGAGCAGAATTTTGAGCTGACATCATTTTCTTTGGAAAATACATGAAAAGTCCTGATCATATTCAAAACCAGAAAAATTATTTGAATACCTGTATGATTTCTTATGTGTATATCAGCAACTATTTTGAACATAATTTTTTTATAGAACTTTTTCCTTAACTTATTATTCACATTATTTACTTCCTTTATTATGTGTACTGTTGTACTCAATTGTGTATTCATGACTGTAAAGCTTCCACATGACCTCTACTGGACTGAGTAAGTATTTCGGTTACCATTTTTCACTCTTTCTTAGAATACTAACATGCCAGACTGAAGAATTTAAATAATGTGTTGATTCACTTCTGGGGCTTTAAAATTCTCAGGCAGTCCTCTTGGGCAAGATTAGGGATTATTCTTATTATTATGTCACACACTCTTCTGTCGAGCTTCAGTGCCTTTTCTTAGAGGCTTACACCATATGCCCTTTTTTCTACGTTACTTAATTTTGATATCTGATATAACACAGAAGGTTGCCCCATTTTTCCTTTTAAGGATTAAACCTTTTAGAGAGTAAGGCAATAACCTGAATTCTGCTATGGCTGGCTGTGCAAAAGCTATAAAGGGATAAATATTAATTCCATTCTTCCTTGCTATTTTCGTTAAAAAACAGTTACATTAGGAAGCCACTTAATGTTTTGCTATCTTTTATAATTGTACTATATATCAAGTGTAACTTAAGCGTATGCTCCAGAATTAAATCTTGAACATGTGGCTGGAGCCTCAGAGTTTCTATGATTTTAATTCCTCTAATTTTGAGGTAAGCACAGTGATAATGATAGCTTAATTTTATGTAGGATTTGTCAGAATAAATGTATAGAATGTGCAAACTTTATAGGCTAAAAATAAGTCTTTGCTGTTATTGTTCTGGCAAAATGTTGAGGCTTGGTAATTTGCCAGCCTGCTTTAGTATGTAAACACAGCCATAAAAACATAAGGAAATGTGAACCATCCATCCAGAAATTGTATCATATACTTATGTGAACATACGTGTTTATAGATTTACATGGAGATCTTACTAAAATTCAGGAAGGCATCCTCTTATAATCATGGTATTTCTGAAATTAATCTAACCTGTCTTATTTTATTCACATTTTCTACCTTTGTCTTCATCTGGTGACTAAATCATACAAAAGGTAGGAATGTGCCTGAATGTTTTTCAGTCTCATTAATATTTTTATTTCTGCAACTTTAATATGCACTTTCCTTCTCAGATATGTTTTTACTGGCATATATACTTCTGAAATATTAATAAAAATAATAGCAACAGGATTTGTTTGGAATGAATTTACCTTTCTTCGAGATCCATGGAACTGCATGGATTTTGTCACTACTATCATAATGTAAGTAGAATTCAGTGTTCTTTTGCACTTGAGGGATAAGCACCCAAATAATGCTGTTTGATATTGCTGAAGTTCTTTAGAGTGTTTGTCATCCTAGCTGCTTAAGGGTTACTGTGGTTGAATCATTCTTTGCATATCTGCAAAGAGAAGAATAGTCTAGGCCTTAAAGCATGACCTAAATGCAAAACTTATTTTAGAACTGATTATTCTAAATATAGTACGTATTTAAATTTTATTAAGAGGTGATTGCATAGACAACCAAACCCAAGCATGCGCATTTATATTCTTAATTATAATCTAGATCAGCCGAAACTCATTTGAGAAAGATCCAAAGTGGATCACAAGGGTGTTGAATGACATGGTGATAAATAAAAGGTAAATCCCAAGAATTATTTCCTTAATGCTTAAGGAAAAACACTCTTAACTTTGCATACACAGTTCGGGGTTCTGAAATGGCTTTCACTTGTTGGAAAGATGATGTTGGAGTTCAAATAGATGATCTTGTGAAAGCACCTCTCTGGCTTGCAATCATGGGCAGAAAAGGAAATAGAAAATTAGGACTTTATGGGTAAGAAATAAAGAAAGAAGAAGAACATATAGTTATTTCTGTGTGTGGTCTTGTGTTTTTCTCTAGGACAATATGTCATTTTGCTCCTGACTTCTCAAAAGAATTAAAAGAAGATTCAGAGAAGCTGTAATCTTTGATACAATAGCAAACAAAAAAGAGTAGAACTATAATGAAAAAAGAAAATACAGAGCAGGAATACAGTTGAAGTCTGTAGCATAAAGCCAAAAAGAGAATAAGTTATTTTATTATATTTGTTTTCTCCTACAACAAGAGCTAAAGGCGCCAAATGAAGTTGTCATATGGCAGAATAAAAAAGGAGTAATTTTTCACACTACATTCCTCCTATGGGAGGTTGTGGATGGAAAGAAGTTAGTTTGATCTGGAAGTCATCTGCACAAAATCCCAGATAAAAACATATTAAGGATTACTTTTAACACAAATATACTATGTCTTGTTCAGGAAGTTCCTGAGCTATAAACTTACTGGAAAAAATTAAAACTGGGAGGCATCACTGTCTTGATTCTGAACTCCCCTGTAAGCATCTGTTGTGGGTAATTATTGAGGACAGGGTAATAGGCCAGATGGAATACTGCTCTGATCAGTTTTAAATTCATGTCAAAACCAACTAGATAGGTGGACAAGAAATGAGGAAGAAACCAAGTCAGAATTTGCATCTCAAATACAGAATGTCAATCTTCAAAGCAAAATAGTCGTACTTGCAGCAGTGAACAGATTTATTCATGTCCAGTCTCAGAGCTTTCAAAGCAAATCTGTCATGTAACACTTCTAAATGATTTTCAGTTGTCATATTCCAACTTATTAGGGGCGTAGAGTCATTTAGATTGGAAGGGACTTTCTCTTGATCATGTGGTTCAGCTCTGTGCTAAAAGCAGGACTAATTTAGATAAGGCTGCTCAGGACCTCATGCAGGGAAGTTCTGAGTTTCTCTAAGCATGGAGGTTCAGCAACATCTCTGAGCTAGCTATTCCAACCACATTGTGTTGGTGTTTTTTTTTTTTTTTTCCTCAAATTTCTAATTGAAATGTCTTGTGTCACAACTTATGTCTGCTGCCTCTCATTCTTTCATGGTGAGCTTTCAAGAACAGCCTAGATCCATCTTCTCTAGGCGCTTACATTGGACAGCTGCAGCCAGCAATTAGATTCCTGCTCCACCACAGCATTAGCCTGCTCTTCTTCAGACTCAACAAATCGAATCCAGCCAAATAATTTGACCATCTGATTGTCTTACTGCCCTCCTTAGAGCCCTGGTTGGACCTACTCCACTATGAAAAATGTCTGAAAATGAAAAAGCTGGACACAGATTCATTCTCAGAAATTACTTCCTTCAACGTATGAACTAGACTTCTCAGTGTATGAACTAGACTTTTCAGAGTATGAACTAGACTTTTCAGCGTATGAACTAGACTTATGAGCTAGACTCATGCTAATCTAGCCCAACATGTGATAAGGGTTCTGTTTCACAAGCGTGCTCTGATCATGCATGTTCAGTTTGTCTTCCATGACCCTAAGTCCTTTTCTGCACAGCTGCTCATTACCTAGTCTGTCCTGAGCTCCTACCTGTGGTCATGCTGACCTGGGGGCAAGATTTTTGTCTTTGGTTTTTCTGACCTTCGTGAGGTTTCTACAGTCCATAACTCTAGTCCGTCAAGTTCATGCTGCAGAGCAGATTTGCCACCCCTTGTATTGACTGCTTTCCCTCCCGGTTAGTATTTGTGAACTTGAAGGCAAACTCTGTTCCATTCTTCAGGATGTTAATGAAATTGTTAAAAAAATATTTGCCCCAGAGCTGACCCATGAGGGATGCCAATAGTTACCAGCCACCAGCTGAACTTGGACCCTTCAATCACAGTGCATAGATGCATGGATAATATTTCACTTCCACAGATTTATACACTAGACTCAAGGACCTGGAAGGCGTGAGAGCAGACCTCACTAATCAAAGCAATGCTGAGTAGTTTCAGCTTTTGAATGTCCTTTGGCACTAGGTTCCCTGTCCCCTTAAACAACAGGCCCAGGTTTTTTTAGTTAACTTTTTATTGCTGATGTACTTAAAGCAGCCCTTCTTGTTGCACTTCATATCTCTTGCTAGCTTCAACTTCAGCTGAACACTTTGTCTTTCCTTGTTTCATCCCTGCATCCTTGGCAATGTCTTACTGTCCCTTCCCCAGAGCTGTGTTGGCTTCAACCTTCTGCATGCTTCCTTTTTGAATATGAGATTAGTCAGGAGCTCCCTGTTCAGCCAATCTGGTCTTCTGCCACATCTGCTTGACTTTCTGCAGAGTAGAGTGTGTCATTCCTGTGCCTTAAAGAAAATACCCTTGAAGATCAACAAGATGTTCTGGGGGCTGCTTTTCCATTTGGGCAGTTTCAGATGCCTGAACATGCTGAAATCTGCTGTCCTGAAGCCCAAGATTGTTATTCTGCTGTTCATCTTCCTTATTTCTCTTGAGTTCTTAAATTCCACCATCTCATGGGTTCTGTAGCAAAGGCTGTCATCAACAGTTATACCCCCCACTGTTTTTTCCCTTTTTGTAAATAATAGGTTATGAACTCAGATGTCATCACACACATGTATATGTATATGAACAAAGTATTCTTATGGGTAATCTGTAAGCTGCTAAGGAGTTTACACACCGTTAATCATCAGCCACTATCAAGAAGTCCAGCACCTGTATGAACAATTTAATTTTATGTTCTTACTTTCTTACCCATGCTCCTAATTAATTTGTATTCAAGCAGATGTAAGCACTTTGCACTATAGTATCTCCTTCTGGATTTTATTTGGAGGGGAGTCCTATCATGCAACAGATAAAAATGTCTGGAACAGTTAACTGAAGTGCAATTATTACTTAAGGTACTTGAGAATTATTGAATGTTACAGGCTAGGCAAAGTCATAGTGTTCTGATCTATTGCTGACAGAGGTCATGCTTTGAGTGAGAGGTCAAACTCCAGAGGTCCTTTTCAAACAATGTTTATCAAATTCTGTTACTGAGGACTTTTATTTTAAGGAATTATGTTACCAGTTACAACCCTGTCATAAGATGTCTCACAATTCATGTCCATTCAGACATGAAAGACACCTTATAAAATATGTAATATGAAGCCTGCTTAAGTGCTATATAGAATATGCTACTTTTAAAGTATTAATTTTCTGATATTTTCAAATTTTTGAAATTATTATTTTGAAACTAGTTTCAATATTCAAGTACCTAGCTGACTGTTAAATAGAAGTTAGAAAGAGAGCCATGTGGTACAGAATTAACATACTGTAAACCTAGCTTTTCTCAACACCCTTCTCCTAAAGTATATACTGTGCAGTTTTGAGGTAGCTGCAACATATACTTTCATGTTGTGTTCTAAATCAAATTAACCTCTGACAGTTATGACATTGAAGGGTTTATATTTATTTGACATTTGATGGGTAAGAACTAAAAAATTAAGCATCCAAATCAACATTAAGTAAAAGCCTTATTTTTTTCAGAGGTACTATTCAAAAGTCTTATTATTTTATATCAATATCTAAAAATGGACTTAGTTTCCTAACTTTATGTATCTACCTTAGGACATAGTTGACCTATTTAGTTGCTGTACTTTATTCATTACTGTGTACTCAATATGTATATGCTCTGAAAAGCTAGATCTTTGTCATTCAGTCATATGGTGATTTAATTTTATAGCTATGCTACTGTGGGCAAGGGTTCAGCTCTTCGAACTTTCAGAGTACTGAGGGCTTTGAAAGCTATTTCAGTAATACCAGGTAAGGAATGACATGTTTTACTGATTTTCTCTGTGCTTTATCAGTATGCTAATTCTAATTCCTTTCCTGTTCTGGTCTTTGGTTTTCTGGTCAATTTTTGTGACTGTTAAGGAGGTTGCAATGTGCAACTGTTTTGCAGTCTGTAGTAAATTTCAGCAGCACCCCAACAGAATATTTTTCATCATTGTTGTGATTTAAGCATAGCTGGTAACTCAGTACCTGCAGCTGCTCACTCAGCCTATGCAGACCTTAGAGTGCAGAAAGTGCCTCCACTTGTCTCTTGAGACAAGGGTGCATAGTGGACAGGGCTACATTCGGTGAGCACTGGTGGAGGTCCTCCTGCAGCAGGGGCTGATCTGCAGGATGCTGTCAATAGTTAAAAGATGTCAGGGAAGCTGAGAGGGAGCTGGACTCCTTGCTCCAGGCCCAAACTCTTCAGGAGCCAGGAGTATCTTTTTCTATTGTAACAGGCATTAAACATAAGAAATATTTAATTTTTAATATTAATACCATTGATCAGTACTTTTTATTTCATATTCAGTATGGAGAAGAGAGATTAAATGTAATTTTACTTTTTTTTACCAAAGACTTCTAGAAAAATCATGGATATCACTCCCTGGCTGTGTCATATTTCAAATTCAGTTATTCTGCCAGAATATTGGTCTTCAGTTTGTATGTAACCAATTTTCACAGAATTACAGAATGGTCAAGATTGGAAGGGACCTCTGGATGTCATCTGGTCCATCCAGTCTTTTGAAGCAGAACCATCTAGAGTTGGTTGACCAGGACTGTGTCCAGACAGCTTTTGAGTATCTTTGAGGATGGAGACTCGCCAATGTCCCTGGGCAACCTGTGCAAGTGCTTAGTCACCCTCACAGTGAAAATGTGTTTCCTGCTCTTCAGAAGGAACCACCTGTGTTTCAGTTTGTGCACATGGTTTGCAGACTTGTCACTGGGCACCACTGAAAAGAGCCTGGCTACATTCTTTTTGCATTCTTCCTTCAGAGATCCTCCCTGACCCTTCCTTTCTGCAGGCTGAACAGTCCCAGATCTCTCAGCCTTTTCTCACAGGAAAGGTGCTCCAGTCCTTGTCATCTTTGTGACCCTTTAGAGGACTCTTTCCAGTGTGCCCATGTCTGTCTGGTACTGGGGAGTTCAGAGCTTGACCCAGTAAGCGAGGTGTGACCTCTCCAGTGCTAAACAGAGGGGAATGATCACCTCCTTTGACATGCTGGCCATGCTTTTCTTAATGCAACCCAGAATACCATTCATATTTGTTGCAAGAGAACATTGCTGTGTCATGTTCAGCTTGTGCCCACCAGAACCTCAGGTGTTTTTCTGCCAAGGTGCGTTCCAGCTGGGTGGTCCCCAGCATACATTCTTTTCTCTTCCTAGTGTCACAGATGCTCTTTTGTTTTTAAACTGGTGATGTCTGTAAGGCATTAACTTTAAAGGAAAAAGTTCCATAAGGTCAGCAGAAGCTATCCTTTAATGCCATCCAGAGGGACCTTGACACGCTTGTGAGGTGGGCTGTGCCAAACTCGTGAAGTTTAACCATGCCAAGTGCAAGGTCCTACACCTGGGTTGGAGCAATCCCAGGCACAGCTACAGGTTGGGCAGAGAAGAGATTCA
>JBCJKH010002569.1:0-30429 GCA_039877255.1 Loriculus beryllinus
CAGTGTCCTTTCCAGTATGGTATCCCTGCTGGTTTTAACGTACTAGCTGGATTAAACCTACTATAGATACATGTACTCATGCTGTGTCTGAATTTTGCTGAGCACAAATACTTGTGGGCTTGGGGCTAGCCTGCATGTTCAGAATGTCATGCAGAGCCGGTCCAGGTTTTTCCTCTATTACGTTCCATTACATTCTTCTCTTAATTTTGTGTTTTCTATTGAAAATGGTCAGGGGAGGAGGAGGAAGTGGCAGCAAGTGGGTTTTAATTCTTTTCTAACACTGCTTTTAATTTTCACTGTGAGGAAAGGGGAGGAAAAAGAGAACTGGAAAGGAGTCGAGGGAAGAAAGAAATGATAACCCCCTTTTTGTTGCTTTTTGTCTAATTTTGGTGCTGGAAAACTCCTATCTGTTTTTCTCCTTGCTTTCATCTTCATCAATTTATTTCTTGTGTTCCTTTCTCATAGTTTCCTTTGTCACAGGTACTCACTTTCCTGCAGACACAAATAGTCACAGATGCTGATATTTGCATGGAAAGTAGGGAAGAGAACTTGCAAAAACCCACAGTGACTCAGGTAGAAATGTGCCTTGGTATCAAGCTAAGTTGGTGACCTCTTCTTGAGCACTGAAGCTGCAAACTGCTGAACCAAGAAAGGGTGGATGGGCTTTGTGCTGGTGTCAGCCTGATAAGTCAAACCAGACTGAGGAGAGCTGCCCCTCCTCTTCTGGAAAAAAGCAGGAGATTTCCCCCTTTCTTTTCCTCACTGCATGTGGAGGAATCTCCTTTTGGGTCTTCTGGCTTGAGAAGTGAGGATTTTAAATGTGAATGGTGCTGGGCAGGGAGATTTAAGACCTTTCCTCATGCTCCAGTGCTCCCAGCAGGAGGTTTCTTAGCCAGAATTGTTCTCTGCCTGAGATCAGCCACTGCTTTTTCCATTCTCTTAATAGCAGTGGCATTGCTGGGTCTTGCCTCAGGCCCATCTAGCTCCATAACTGGGCTACTGGTCAGAATTCTGATTTCAGCATATATTCAGAGAAAGATGCTCAAGGAGGCATCTTCTCCCATGTACCTTCACCCTGGAGTGCCATGAAGAGGGTTATTAAAGAAGAGTTGTTTACCACCAACTTCTTCTTGTGCTATTGGCTTCCTTGGTCATATGCATGAAATGACACAGTTCAGTGCCTGATGTGCTCCATCTCCAGGCTCAGTGTTGTGTGCTGGTGTGGATGGTGGGCAGTGGAGCTGAAAAAGGGGGTTGGAAGATTACCCCCCCTAGTGTCTACCTACCACAAATGTACTGTTGCTGAGCAAGCTGTAGGTCACTGGGGCAAAGTGGGCCTCCTTTATGTGTTTGGGAGCATGTCCTGCAGTTAAAGCACGTTCAATGGTAGAGATCTGCAGAAGCTTGAGAAGATCTTGGGGTATCTTTTTAGGCCAGTGATACCTGGTCTGTGGTCTTTGCGACTGAGCTGAGAGCTATGTAAGCAAACTGTATTAAACAGCAGCTTTTAGAAACTCAGTGATTTCATACAGCTGCTCTCCAGAAATCAAGTAGTGAATAGTGGGCCAGAAGTACGGGAACCACCGATCTGGTCCATGTCCTGCTAAGGCAAAGTACCTGGTTAAGCCTCAGTCAGCTCTATATCCTGCCTCTGAAAGCTGCCTGACATGGAATTTTCACAGCCTCCCAGGAGCAGTTTGTTTCCAAGCTTTGCTGTTGTCATAGCTAGATAGCTAGTCTGAGACCTCACTGCAAATTCTGTTGCTAATAAAGATGATGGGTAGGGAAAAGAAAACTATTTTTCTCATGCAAATTAAAACCATACTACATTTATCTCTTAGCATTTTTCTATCTGTCTTCTCTTTCTTTTCTGTCCCTTTGATATACCTATCTCCATTTTATTTCTTACCTTGCTTCCTCCATGACGATCATTTTCTCCTTTTACAGGGGGCAGAAAGAAGCATTTGCTGTGTGTTATGGATTCCCACTTAATCCTGCCTGATCCCCCACTGGTAGAAGGCTCCTTTCCCTCTGGTATCTTTGTGTCTCATACAGATGAGTATGGCAGATTCCTGCAGGGGGTCCTGTGCTTTTGGGATGCTTCCCAACCAGTGCCTCCAGCCCCATCTCCCTGCTCTCTTAGCCCCAAAACCTCGCGCTCAGATGCTAATGTTATCAGTTATCTCTTCTAGTGTGATGGTGCCTGGAGCTCTCAAATATGTTCATTAATTAAGCTTCCTGGGGTGTACTCCCTGCTGACCACTCTGTAAGTACATGGAGCTGGCAGAAGGGAAGAAAGGGGAGAGGACATGCCTGGTGCTGGAGCATACGCTGTGCATCCTGCTGCTTTAGCAGGCTCACTTTAACAGTTGGTCATTCTTTAAAGCCTCATCCCCCTGCAGAAGCGGAGAGGGCCTGGGATGCCTTGAAGGGGCAAAGAGACACAATTGCATTTGACAGGATTTGCACCACAAATTAAGTGGTGAGTGTTAACGTTTGACACTCCAGCTCCATGGAGCTTTCGGGTACCCCCTCACAAAGAAATCTGTCAGAAACGCAAGCATCCAGAAAGCAGGGGGAAATCCACCCTGCCACCTCCTGTTTTTCACTTCTTGCAGGATGCAAAACACTGGATTGGTGCTGCATGGCCTTGTCAGCTCCAGTGAGCACCATTATTCCGTAGCTCTGGAGAGGAAGGTGCTGTTATGGCAGGGAATATTCACACCGCTATCCCCCATACCACAGCTCCATGTTCGATGCTTTTATAGCACAGAGCTGGAGGTATGGATGGCAAAGTGAGCACAGGTCCTGGAGACTGAGGGTCCATATGATGCCCTTCATTTTGTGAGCACTGATTTGTCCCTTCCTGCTGTTCTCACAGTCATGTGCAGTTGTGCTGTTGCAGTGGTGGGCACAACCACACTGCTTGGAATCGTGTCCACTTATCAGGGGGGCAGTAGTGGTGTTGGAGAGGAGAGTTGTGAAGGTCACTGACAGGGCTGCAGGGGAGGTGAGCCAGATACTCAATGCTCTTCTCTCTCTACCAGGGAAGTGCTGAGCTGCTAGTCACCATTTGAGGTGCAGTGGGATTGTGGAGGTAGCATCACCATTCCTCTTAATCAATTAAAAGACAAAGTATGAAGCAAACCCATTTAATTACATTGAGCCAGGGATGTTAATGTCACAAGACTAATGGAAGGTTGTTTCTATTTGTTAGACTTCCATTCTCCAAAGATAGCTGGATTTTCGTTTTCTGTCCTCTGTGGTTATGGATTGTTGCTGCCATCTGAAGCAATACTGTCTTCTGGCCTAGCAGAAATGCTGTGCTGCTTCCTGGAGCTTGGAAAAGGCATTTTGTGACACGAGTGTAGAAATACAGATCAGTAGGTCCTACTATAATGAAAGCTGGGAAAGCTGTTATAAAAAGCTGTTCCTCTGATGAAAGTTGTCCCTGGATGGGCAGCAGCCTTGTGTCAGTCTCAGTACTGCGCAGTCTCCCACAATACCACGTTGTCATGAAAGCTGAATCCCTTCCATATGGCCTGTGTTTACTGTGCACATAAATAACATCCCTCTGGCAGCCTCAGAAGACAATTCCTTTTGAGCTGTTGCTGTTCTAAGGTTTATCCAGTGTAGCATTGGCCTTTCTCAGGCTGCTGGTTCCTTTAGCTCTTGCCCTGTTGTGCTGTTCTGTAGCCATTCCACATCCTGCTTAGAGATAGCCAAAATCTCTGTAGGGATACAGGGCTCTTGCAGAGGCATCCAGTGTGCAGCTTTTCCCTCTGTGTCTCTGTGGGGTGTGGGTTTTAAGCCACGCTGATTTAGCTCCATGATCTCTCAGGTGCATACGGCTGAATTTATTCCTCTCTGCTTCTCAAGAAGTGTTTCTCCTTAGGTCATGTTCTAGTTTGCAATCAATTGCTTTGAGTAGGTATTACTTTCAACCTGCATGTAGACCTCAGGGTATGTTTTCTGCTCCTTCCATCAGTCTCTCTGCTTGTTTACCTGTCTTACCACATGCCCAAGCAGCACAAAGCATTGGTAGGGTGAGGGGATGCTGCTCCTGTTCACAGCCAGGCAAATGGAGGCAGTAATTTTGACCGTTCTGACTTTAGGCTTGCTTATCTTAGCTGGTTTTCATGGAGTCCAAGAGTAGCCTGCAACTCCTTAGAGGTCTGGGGACCAGAGGCTGGAAACCCCTCTTCTACCAGCCAAAACCATCTTCATGGTTATATGAGCCTCTGCAGCAGCATATCCCTCATGTTAAGGTCTTTGAACAGGGGAGAGCTGGTGTGAGCGCTTGCAGAAGGAAAGGAAACCAGGTTGGGTGAATACTGTAGAAGCAAATTCAGAGTTATTTGAACAGATGTTCATGAATATATTTTGCCATACTTGCAGAGTCTTAATTGTAATCTGAATTGATGGGCACATGAGTTTAAAGGTAGAGGACTGAATCTATGGAAGGAAGCATGATCTAAGAGATGAACAACCAATCTGGGCTCTGGAGAGTAAGGGTTCACGTTTAGCTCTGCACAAGCATAGGCATTTTTGCTTGTTGCTCCTTGCTTCCCATGGATCCCAGGAGTGCTTAGATCCTGCTGGGGGAACACATCTGCATCCTCAGCAGCCCTGTTTGTGTGCTGGATTGCATCTTCATGATTGTTGCTTTCCTTACCTTCTGCTCTTGGCAAACATAGTGGAGATGTACCACCTTTTTCTCTCCTGCCTATCACTCATCTGTCCCCAAGACTCACTCTTCCACTCCTCTCTTGTTTTCTCAGCTTCCATGGGAAACTGTCAAAACCTTTGTTGGTGGGACCAATCCTATAAAACTGGGTCTCTGTGAAGTTTTGGTGATGCTTTGCTGCCTGGTGAACAAGAATAGAGTCTGGGAAAGAAGCCAAAGCATGATTCTACTACAGTGATTATTATTGTTGCCATTAGCAAATATGGCAGGAAAAGTTACTGTAAACAAGGGAGAGATAAGTACAATTTGTATGTGTTTAATCTCTTCTGTGTGTTTTTAATTTTCCTCCTTGATGACAAGTGTTGCTTTAAAGCTAGAGGCAGATTGCATTGTTTTCCCCTGCAGTCTGGTGACATCGGGGTTGCCCATTGCATCGCACAGTGTATTCGGTCTCATACAGTACCTTTCACACAGCAGGTACCAGTGTCCACTGCAAATGAGAGATCCACTCCTCTAATGCCATCTGGGAGGGTCAGAGAGGCATCAGCACCTCCCCAGGAGGGACATCACCTCCAAGAGCTGTGCTCACTGCCCATACACCTTCCTCACCCGGGAGATGCATGGGCAGCCCTTGCCTTGGCTGGCACAATGGTTCATCTGGTGGGGACCCATCTGGCTGCAGGTGAGAGTAGCCTCGTGGGGATGGACTCAGGTGGAGGATTTGGAAGGAAACAAGCCTGTGAGTGCAGGAGAGAGGGTAGGAGAGAGGCTGCTTCATGATGTTAACTGCTAGTGCAACTGTGCTGAGGTGGCTGTTAAAAACATTGATGCTTAAAAAGGAAGTTTTACCCCTTACAATAAACGTTGTGGTATCACAGACTATAGAGATGGAAACCTGCTTGGTTCATTGCAGTATTGTTAAGATTGCAGCTGGTAAGGCAGCAAATGCCTCCAGAAATCATTGTAAAATTCACAATGCCTCTGTATATGCTGCCTTGTCTCTCAGTCCTCCCTCCCCAGGCAAAAAGAAAGGAGCAAAAAAAGTAAGTGAAACTGGGGGCTCAGCCTCATGCTTCATGTTTCTAAATGACAACCTTTGTAACACGTGGCATAGGGCAGTTTAGGAACAAGGGGCCTACAATGATGCTGGAGAGGGACTCTTCATCAAGGATTGTAGTGATAGGACAAGGGGTGATGGGTTCAAACTGAAACAGGGGAAGTTCAGGTTAGATATAAAAAGAAGTTCTTTACTGTGAGAGTGGTGAGGTTGCCCAAAGAAGTGGCAAATGCTCCATCCCTGGCAGTGTTCAAGGCCAGGTAGGATAGAGCCTTGGGTGACATGGTTTAGTGTGAGATGTCCTTGCCTATGGCAGGGACGTTGGAACTGAATGATCTTGAGGTCCTTTCCAACCCAAACCATTCCATGATTCTATGGGTTCTTCCTTTCATGATGCAAAATACTTCAATGAGCCCTTTGAAAAAGGTCTTTGCCCACAGTGAGCCGTGTCAGTCCAGATCACATTGGGCACAGACTGTTTTCTCTTAAGGGCTGTGCATCCCACATCACTTTGTTTAAACTGCAGGTGTTCGTGGGCACCAGCAAGCTCAACACTGGGGCTGACCTGTGGAATTTGGTGCAAAGCCTCCCCAGCATTGCCAAGGCATTTGGATGAATGTTAAGGACAATGATGTTTTTGATGCCCTTGGATAGGATCTGGTTGCAAAAACCCACAACTCCTGCAAAAGAAGGGAGTGCTGTTGGTAAGCGTCCCACTTGTTCCCATTAGCTCTGGATAACAGAGTGAGGGGCAGTACTCTGAAATGGGACCCAGAGACTCCTGCTGTGAGCCTTTCTCAGCTCTTGGGAATCAGCAAGGCTTCTCTGAGCTTTAAGAATAAATGAGGAGAGCAGTGAGTACCTGCTTCAAGAGAAAGGACAGAGTTTGGAAAGACTTCTTTATGCAGAGTAGCACTGATCTGAGCTTTTAATAATGCAACAGACTTGTAAGTGTTCCAAACTGTGAGATTTTGGAATGAATTTTTAATCCAGGATTTAACATTAAAGATTAACATGTGCATTTTGAATTTCAAGATGGGAATTTACCCCTAAAAGGGTAAGACATCCTTCAGTGGCTTCTTCTGGTTTTGTTTCATTTTACTTCCCTGCCTTGGGGCGTAAAAGCAAAAAACACAAATGAAAGGGAAAACCCAGCATCCAGGCTGTGCTTTGGGAATTCTCAACTTGTTGTTAAACCAGTGTCCGCTCGGGCTCTTTCATATTAATGATGCTCCTTGTGCTCTTAGACTTGGCAGGAGTGACAACATCTGTGTGAAGAACTGAGCCAGCTGTGCAGAAATTGTCTTCATTCAGAGTACTTGTGTCCTTTGCTGCCTGGGCACAAGCAGCTTCTTGCATCTGTTGCAGAAGGGGGAACGTTTGCAAAGTACTTTGCCGAGATTCTAACTCTAAAAGACGAGGGAAGCCTGTGTCAGCATTATGTTTGCAAAAGTTACCAGGTTCTGTAAAAGGGAATTTAGGACATTTGGGAAGGGGGGAAAGAGAGGGCAAGCGTAAAACCATAAGGCTTTAGCACCTATGGGTAAGTGCTGGCATCAGAGAAGAAGGTGATAAGGGAGGAGGCGCATTGTCTTATATAGTAACAACAGCATTTGCATTCACAAATCCTCTTTCCTGCATTTCAAGCATGTTATGGTGATATTCCATGTGTTTTGAAAACCTTTTTAAGAGGTTTGGAGCATTTTGTGTGCATTTGACACTTCCTTCAAGGTAGCATTGCATGCCTCCTGGCCTGCAGTGCTTTGGGGCAGGGCCTCTTGAGCATTTGCTCTTACAGTTGTGTTTGCCACCAACAGAGCTTAACATAGTGAACCTTCTTGGTTATATTTTTCTCCTTGATAAGAAATGTGTGTGTTAATTTGAAATCAATACTTGGCACAGTGGTGGAGAGCGTGATTAATGGGCAGAGCAAGACCAATGAATCACATGCCAAAATCCTGTTCTTGTCTCACCATTGAGCTGCTGTGTGGTGTGTAGGTGAGTTATGCCTTCTCTCCATTTTGTTTTTTCTTACTGCAAAATGGGGACTCTCTGCATTGCCCCAATGCCTTACCTGCTGGCATACTGTAGAGCTATATGTGCAGCTTTCTGCACTAGGGTTTTTCAGCATGATGCTGGGTATCCAACTAGAGGTCTGTCACCTGCTGGAGATGAGGGTGATCAGCATTTGTGAATAAAACAGACTCAATGACCTTAGCTTGGATGCTTAGAGCTACAGATGGCTCGACCCTCAGTACACTGAGAAAGCCTCCCAGCACTAGGACTTGTTTCCCTTTGTGCCCTGTGCTGGCACATACCCATGTGCCAAAAGGGAACGGAGCAGACAAGCAGCAGCTTTGCAGTAATCTGACTGCTCACATTTTATCTGTTGGTCCTGTTTCCACCATACAATGTAGGAATGATTACCCAAATTGCTGGAGAGGATGGGGAAGAGGAAGTGAGTCTCATTCAGGGAAAAGACTGCAAAGTGCTTAAATAGATGTGTTCCTGCGGCTCATGTGGAAGCGTCTGTGCCCGATGCTGGACCAAACTTCATGTGGAAACACCTATAGCTCCTGAACTCTGAGTATTCATACAATTATAGAACAGTTAGGGTTGGAAAGGATCTTAATATCATCTAGTTCTAACTGAGCTGGAGTTGTTTGTAGGTGAAGCTGGTAACAAACTGGTCATTTTTTCCAGGGAAGTCCTAATGTATCCTCTCTGTTTTGTCTGGATTCTCCATCCAGATTTTTCAGTGTGTGGAACAAAAAGTCAGGGGAAATTTTCATTGAGAAAAGATGCTGTTCGCATGATGTTCAAAGGCCACAGCATATTGAGTATGTGTGTGTATAACACTGTACCAGCACCGAATACAATTATGCAAAGTCAGAATTTATGTAATAGCTAAATATACGGCAAAAATTTAAATGGATTGAAATAAACTGCTTTTACCTTATTGAACTGAAGTATGCCAATATTACCATAATTAAATGGGAAAGTCAAAGCAATTCAATTTGTCTTCACTCACTGAAAGTGTCATCAAAGTTGATATTCTTACAACCTATTTTGATTTTAATGAAAACTCTTTTCTCTTTTTTTCCCAGTGGAAAATCGTCCTTTTACAACCTCCTTCAGACAGCTCAACTCATAATCTGAAACATTCAATTACTGACCTGACATTTGCCAGATTGGAAGACAAATTGGCTTTCTCTACCTTTTCAATTTAGATGAGAAAAGACCCTGCTTTTTTTTCTTGATTGTTTGTTTCTTTTCTGTTGGGTTTTTTTGTTTGGTTGGTTGGTTTTTATTGTGGTTTTTTTTCTTAATAATTTTAATAGTTTTAAATCCAAAGTAGTTTGGGATTAACAAAATTTAGGATACGGAAGTCTTTGAACATCCCTGTGAAAACTGTTTTCAACCTGACTGCCTTTAGAAGCTTGGACTGCTTTTATCAGGCTTGTTTTGAGCATCACGTATGAGATAGCAAAGCTTCAGATGCATGTTCTCACTTAAAGGCTCTCTGTCACATGAGTGGGCCGCAGGAGTTAAGTTATCAAAATGGATGCAAATGTGATTAGAGCTTTAAGCCCCAATTTGGCAGGATATTTAAGCATTTGCTTAATTCTGAAACATCAAGTATATTTCCAGTGACTTAACTGCCTTTAGTGGAATTGCTAGGGCATATCAAACCAGCCTGGGTATCCGTGGTCAAATCAGCCCATCCATGTGGGCACTCTGCTAGCCATGCATAGATGAAATAGGACTCACACAGCAGGAAAACTCTGATGGGAGCTCAAAGACATGGTGAAAACCAAAGTACATCTCCCTTATATTCTTCTACTCTCACAAAACTTGTGAATTCCCTAAGATGGGAGCATTGCAATTATGAGACTCAAAGCTTGGGTGGACAGCAGGTAGCCAACCTTGTTGGTATTGCCTTAGCTGAAAGTTGTGTGTTGCTGGACCAGACCCTTTAAAACTCATTCTGATGACAGTCCTTCCTGACTTCCAGGAGAGTGGGATCAGTCTGTAAATGAAAACTTTTATTCTCAGAAATGTCTGATTTCTTTCTCCTCAGGGGTTACTTTGATTTAAAATTATTTCATACTATATTGGTTTGCATTAGGCACCCCTTTGTTGAGGGACCCAGCCCATCATAACCAACCACAGGGTGATGATGGTGCTGGAGTATCCTGGTAATGGGAGGAAACAGCTAAGGTGGGTATCCCAAGAAACACTGGCATACCTCTCCTGCATTTAGCTTGGAGATGTGTGGCCATTTTGTGAGGATTTATTTCCTACACCCAGGCCTTTCCATTAATGGTCCCCTGCACTTCCCTAACCCAAATCCCAGCTCCCATGCTGCTCCCACGGCCTCAGTGGGCTTGTGTCATATGTGCACCTTGCATGTGTGCACTCCTGTTTGTGGTGGATCTCAACATCTGGGTGGGTAGATGCATCGTGTCCCTGTTCTCTTGCTGCCTCATCATTTCTTGAAGGTGCAGCAGCAACAAGAAGCCACCTGAGGTTCTCAGAGGATGTCACTGGTATCTGCACGGAGGGAGCCATGCAGCAGAGTTTCTCTGCATCTTCACCCACGCTGTGCCTCATAGGGCAAGCACTGTCTCTATTTTATCCATCAGCCCCTTCTCTTTTTCCTTTTGGAGGAGGATCAACATAGCTCTTGGTGCTTTGGGTAAAAGTAGTTCAACTGTAGGTCAGGACTATTTGCACTAATGATGGTTGTGTCAGGGTAGGCGAGAAAGCCACTCAGGTGTGAGTTTGAAGCCTGCGTTTCAGTGACCTTTTTCCTGTAACGGGGGCAGGAGGTGAAGATATATGCAGAACATGTCTCTTTCAATGCATTCTGAGTTGAAGTGTTAAAAGTCACTGATGAGCCAGCTCTTCTTCCTCCATCCTCATCTCTTTTCCCATCCAGCTGCACCCAGCGCTCCTGCCTCTTCCCTCCGCACACAAATCATATATTCCAGCCTACTCACCCAGCCATCCTGCCTTCCCCAGTACCAGCTTTAATCTTATTCCTTATTGCCTCTGTCCTTCCCACTCAATATAGCATTGAGCATATTTAAACCTCAGGTTGTTTTCCCTTATTAAGCAGTTTATCACTATGTTGCTTTTTCTTTTTTTTTAAAACCAGGGGAGAAGGAAGAAATTTATTCTTTTGACCATAAATCATTTACAAAGCTGCTGGGCCGTTAATGTATATTTTATGGCTCAGCAAACAGAAAATAGAAGTGAGTGCCTTAGCAGAGCTTTGCCAACCTGTTTTAATTCCAGCTTCCTAACCCTGGCTGTTCCCTAGTGTTGGGAGCAGATCCATTTCTCTTGCAGAGGCACCAGTGGATGCCTTGTTGTCCCAAAGGAGGCAACTTTGCTTTGTCAGCAATGTCAGATGCTGTTGCCAGCACTTGGCACTGATCCACACCGAAACTCATCTCTGCTGACTGGGCTGTGCTGGGAGGATACTAGCAAAGAAATGGGATGGGGAGGGGGAACTCGAGCCTGTTTTTCCCTTTAGGAGAGCTCTAATTAGTCTCCTGCTAGAAGGTAAGCAAATTACACACAGCTCTTATCCCACACAGCCTCGTTCTGTACTTTGCATGCTGTGGGCTCAGCGGGCCTCAGGTGTCATTACAGATACCCATGAGGATGCTTGAGGGTGCTTTCAGACACAGTGACTGGCCATGGTGGTGGTTCCCAAATGTTAAAAGCTGGCTTCTGTGAGGTTTTGCAACCTTCTCTAAGCAACATGCACTTTTGCAGCTCTCAGTTAACTCCATGTCTTTCCCCTCTTTTAGGAAACATAGATACAAATCTTTGCTGTGAAAGGTGCATTTTGCTTTCAGATGGGACTGACAAGCAGTGAAATAATTAAGAGGAGGGATGTGAGAGGTTTATGTTGGCATCTGAGCTAGATAATGGGAAAATCTGCAGCTCTGAGCTGTTGTTGCAGGCTTTTTGCAAGCCCAAGCCGAGCTTCCTACCTTAAACGTACTTGCCATGAACATTTGATAAGCTTTCATTCCCAAGCCTCTTCAGCTAAAGTAACCTCCTAAGTTGTCCATGGTCATTGGAAATGTTCCCACCCCTAGATGTTCATTACTGTTGGATGGTGCCTCCACTGTAGCAGTGAGTAGAGCAGGACGGTGTGTCTGCAATGCAGTTTTCCTCTTTCACAGCAAAACAAGTTAGCCCATCCTTACACCTTCCTCAACAGGTTAGGCTTATTAGTGCCTGGCTATGAGATGGAGGCACAGCTTCCTTTCTGCTTTTATTGGTCTGGGGACAACAACCTTGTGTTGACTGGCAAGGCAAAAAGCAGAGGATGACAGCATCTTAAGTAATTGCAGCAGGATTCCCTAGAGCTGATCTACCACAGCACTAGCGGTGAAAGAGGAAGGACTGTATTTGCCAGTCTCAGCTTTGTAGAAGGCACAGAATAAGGAGATACCTTTCTAAGCTCAGCTAAACCTTCACTTTCCTCCTTGCCTGTGCCTGTGATTTTGAATACGGTGTTTCAAGCCTCTCTGGAAGACCTTAGGATGGAAAGAAATGACTACCACTCCAGTTGCAAGCACACAGGGGTACCCTGTTTTAACCTTGGGTATGCTGCCTCATTGTGGCCTTCAGCCATCTTCTATAGACAGATTGCATGTTCCTCCTGATTTGCCCACCTGAGTCCTGGGAGGATGAGTCACTGATGACTCTGCCGGGCACAGCCAGGAATGGGCAAAGTTGACACCAAATGCTCCTATAATGTGGGCTAAATTAGGCTTACGTCCCCATCCACTCTTTCAATTCAGGGAGCGATGAGCGAGCACTTAAATTCCTGGTCCCCTCTGCTCTTGCTCATCTGCCAAAGCACACAATTCCCCAACCTCAGTAGTGCAGCTGCTCCCTGATTCTCCTGCAAACGCTGTAAACTCAAGGACTGCCAGCTCAGATCACAGCAGTCTCTGTCTCCAGCCAATGCCGCATGCATCGGAGGGAAGTGTTAAACTTTCCATAATGTCCCTAATTGTGCAATACTATACCATGGAGAGGGGATTAACGTATGCCCCAGAGCACGGCCATTGATTAGTTTTATCCTAGCTAATGTCACTGTAGATTCTATTTTTTTTTTTTCCTATTGATGTTCCTTCCTATTTTTGTAATCTTGCTCTAATACAATGCAGTTGTTTTTTTATCTCTAACTTGCATACTGCATCCAAGGCAGCAGAGATGCAAGGCAACCATCCCAGCTAGCAGGAGATGCAAAGAAGGCAGCTTGAGACAGGCCGTATAGAGACACAGAGCAGGAAGAGGTACCGGGAACACAGCAGGAGTCCAGAACTGGAAAGCACCTTTGGGTCATTGGGCCCCGAACTCTGCTATCACCATGGCATCTGTAAACTGGATTTGTGTTCTTGTTAGCAAGCTGCTCTAACACTTTGCATTTGGAGACTGTGACTAATTAAACAGAAGGATTAAGATGTGTTGGAAGAGCCATGTTCAGGTCACAGAGATAGCTTAACATCATCTGATCCCTGGTACACAGAGAACACAGCCCCTCTTGATTTCCCTAGCAGCTTTGAATGCTTAGCAGTTCAGCAAATCAAACCCTTGAGGTCTAAACCTGAGCAAGTCCCACACTAGCAGGGACCCTCTGGCCTCCTGGAGGTGATTGACTTGCTTAGCAGGGCACAGGGAATCTCTTCCAGAAATGGGGAAGGAATCACCAGGAGGCAACTGACACCATTCTTGAAGTGCATATAGCCAAAAGCTTTCCTGCCTGTTTTTGGTCATTAAGTTCATCCCGCCTATGGCTGCAGGTTGGGAAGGGCAGTGGCAGGGAAATGCGCTTCGTGTCATCTCAATCAGACAGTTTGAAATCCTCCTCACAGCTGGTCTGCAGAAAAAGAGCTATTTCTGAAAGGGAGGATGGTAAGGGTGGTAGGGACTGCTATTCACCAGACCAACAGCGGAGGCTGGGGCAGAGTGGGTCAGCAAGAAGCTTCAGCGTTAGCTTTCTGTCTAGTTCATGAGGTTATAAATGATCAGGCAGAAAGGTCAGTATGATCAGCACAGATTTACAGGTAGCCAATGTCCCTGATCAATGTCAGCTGGTCTGCTTCTTGGCAACAAACGCTGCAGGGCTTGAGTTAAAGAACCTGATGTTGTCTTTTCTCCCTGGATTGTTGTTTGCTAGCCCACGTATCCCATGGGGTGGGCTGCAATCCTGGAATTGCTCTTACTGTGGTAAAGTGGATCAATTTACTTGGGAGGTTTTATGCTGGACAGATGACTAGATAGCACCAGTTGTGTCTGATGATTTCTGCAGCGATAAAGGTGCTTTTGACCTGTGTTTAACAGAGAGAGTAATATGTACACACCTCAGAGGAAAAACTAGTGTCAGTGTAGGTTTAACACCTGTGTTATGGAAATCTTGATCTAAACCTATGCTAGGTGTGATAGTTTTCACACTGTTTGTTCCAGCCTGTCCTGCAGGGCCAGCAAGGGTAGGAAGGAAAGAGTTAGATACTTTACTGTCAGATTACTACCCCATTGCTAGGCCTGCGAGCCAGAAAGAGCCAGCATAAGCCTTATTTTGGGATATTGTCCCTGTTAAAATAAAGGGGATAGGCTCACCTGTATAACAGATGCCCACAAACTAGGGCATGGATGCATCCAGATGTGTGTGGACCAAAGTCTGCCTTCTCCTTGCTATGTGCTAGCAGAAGGTCTATAGTGTGGTGGAAACATTTCTTCTTCTCACTATTGCTGCCAGCATAATTGTTCCAAGTAGGTCTCTACCAGGCATCCTCCCCAGGAAAGTCTGTAGCAGAGCACATTGGTACAGTCTACTATGGCAATGTGCATCTGTCCCGGATGCCTGCCCTGCCAAATGCCTTTGGAGGCTGGAAGTTTTTCCATGGTAGGATTTCCTTAGTGAACTGGAAATAATTCAGCCCAGCTGGGCATTAATTCAGACCTGTGCTTGTTGATGTTGGTCCTACAAGCAGGGTAGAGTCTATTGCAAGCTGCCTCCAGTTACTAGGCTTGGTGTATACTGCTTTTGGTTAAATACATTCTGAATTAGCAAGGATAACACATCTAGAATGATAGGAGGATACACAGTTCCTGATGAGAATGGGCAAGACCAGCATTCAGGCAGTTTGTTGAGCAGCCTGATTGGAAGCTGTTATAGCATGCTGGATGACTTCAGTGTTATCAGTGCTTGCAACTGCAAGTCATCTTCTTCAAGAGCCTTTGCATGGTGTCTGCACTAGCAGGTCCTGTGGCAGAAGTATTCCCTGCATCCTACTGTCTCCTCCACCTGAGACTCCTTCCTGGGTATGGGTTTTGCTACTCTCAGTGTGTTGGGTTGGCAATGTACCTCAGCTCATTTGGGGTGGGAGATATGTCTCCTCTCTAGCACAGAAGGCAGCTTTGGTCCCAGACTCAGAGATGTGGGATAGACCAAAGGCACAGTGACTTGTATTTTCCTTTTATCTCTGGAAAAAGACTTTTCTGCAGTTTCTCCCTCTGTTGTCAGATTGAACACCATGTTCCTACCCTGCTCTTGAAGCTTTTGAGTGACCTCATCTTTGCCTCTCTAACAAGGGACCCCAAAATGTCATACTGCTAAAGGCATCTTCCCCAGCACGTGGCAAAAGGATTGCTAATTGTGCCAGGATGGATGGGGGAGCAATTCCCTGGGCTTCAGATGCAAGCTGATACAGCTTGAAGCTTTATTGTCATTTTCCTCCTAGCCACACACATTTCTGTGAGTGTTCCCTTGAGGTCTAGAGATGCAGAATGCACACAGCTGAGTTTTTTCATCCCTTTCACACCTTCCTCTCTCCTTTTTCCCCTGGTCTTTTGCTACCCTGGTTTGCCGACACTGCAGAGTGAACCTGTACCCTGGCTTCTGCGTATGCAAAGTCATGCTAGCCCAGCTTTCCACACCACTGAGTATCAGGAGGTTGCTGCTAGCAGGTGCAGAGGCTGCTGACTTGCCAAGAGCTCTTGGGGGCACTTGCAAAGTCGAGAGTGTCCTCTAGAAGAAAGTGAGGCAGGAACTTGATTTTCATGGTGTGAATGAGCCTCCAAAGAAACCTCAGTTTTTCTGTGGTCCTGAGAGATCAAAGGTAAAGATGATGGGGAAAGACCTTCTCAGTGATAACCCACTGAGCATGGTTGCCTCTGACAACCAGATGCTGGGGATGATCCAGCAGCAGAGGAGGGCATGCCCTTTGCACAACTTCAACAGTGTGACCACTGTGCTTCCTGAAGGCACAGACTCTGAGGTCTTTGTGGTCTGTGACTACCTGTCATCATGGTGACATGGACTGGTGATTGAGCATTGGCTGTTCGTGTTATAATCAGATCTGTTGGTGTGAAGTGGCGGTGGTGGAAATCCTCATTTCCCCCACTGTCAGACAAGTTAATTTTCTGGTCCTGATGGTAATCTCTAGCAGAAAGACTGGAAGTGGGTGGGAGCTGGGAACATTTTCAGTCAAGTTAGCCAAAGCGCTAAGATGTGTCCATGTCTTTCAGCTTCACCGCATCTCATGTATTCTGAAGCCTCTCAGGTTTGCAACCCTTGTAGGACAGCTAGTAAATGTGTGGCAACACCTGCCTTCCCCTCCTCACACCCAGCATGGAGGCAAATGCTTGTTGTGGGACTGGGCCTTACACATTTGTGCCATGATGTATGAAGTATCTATACAGACTCCTTCATGGATGCAGGGGAGGGAGCTAAGTGTGCTTACTTGGAAAACCAGCAGCGAGCTATCACAAATGAAACCAGAGTGATCTGTTGCCAGACAATTACTTGGTCCTGGAAATAGGAAGAAACTCTAAAAGAGCCTCTGTAGCCAGAACATTGTTCTGCTGGCTGGGTCTCGCATAAGGGACACAAAAGTGGAGCATCCGTTCTAATTAGTGATGAGAGCTTGCTGCATCAGGATCAAAGGAGAAAGCCTTTACTGAATCAAGCTAAGATCAAAGTGTCCTACGTACAGGAAGGGTCCGTTTCTCTTTCTGCTGACAGTGGTGTACCCTGCTCTTCCTCTAGGCATGCTGCTTACAGGGATGCTTAATTACTGAGTAAAGAGAAGTCTGCACATACAAGAGAGGGTGTAATGGCTGTTGTAATCCAATTCTAAGAGATGATTTGTCATGATCAATGCTGCTTGTCTCTCACAAGTCATTAAACTTCTTTGAACGCATAGAAAAGATCTGAACTGTGTGCCCTTGCAAAAGGAGATCCCTTAAAACATCCTTTGCCTGTTTTTTCTGACCTGTTATGTGCAATTTTACTTAGTAGATTGGCTGTACGTGTGTGCATGTCTGTATTTGCACTTATATTTACCCAAGGGGATTCAAGTCCTCATTCTTTAGGCTGCATTGAAAAATCCTCATCCCAATGGATATGCTAAATTTGAGATCTCTTCCTCCCTCTCTCCCCTGCCTCCCTCCTTTTGCATTAATGCAAAGCCATGTTTTTGCAACCCCTAACTTTGGAATGTTTAAACATATATTGTTTGGTTGAGTTTTCTTACTAGGTGTCTTCCTGGGTATACACCATAAGCGTATTTGTCTTTGTGAGCATCCACCTGTGTCTTAGGTCATGAGTATTGGTGTGGAAGGATGCAGTCATGTAGATACTTAGTCTGAGAGACAAAGACACTGTAGTTTCTAAGGAGGATTTGATCTTTGGTCTTTCAACTGTCTCCCTGAGAAAGTAGTTGTATTGTAGTAATGCCTCCAGGTACTGTGCTAACACACCTACTTCCCTTGTTTATGCCTGGGGAAGAGGACTTCGCCTGCCTTTGGTCTCCTGACTCCCCTATTGCCTTGTTTAAGCTTACTTGTCAGAAGCGGTTGTGTGTGTTTTCCTCAGCTGTAGCCCTGTAAGTGCCACTTAGTTTAACAAAACGAGTCTTTGTCTTTAAATGCCTGCTTCCTCCTACACATCCAGGGCCAAAGAGCAGCTGACAAGCCCTGGGATACATGAGGCAAAGGCAAGTCTGAGGAGCTGGATTGCCGGATAATTTAACAAGACAAGAGACAGGACAGCATGGTCTGTGTGGGGTGCTCATCTTGCATGTCAGGTTCAAAACAGCTCCCCTTAGCAAGACAAATGGACAGGAACATCAGCTCTTCCTTAGTGCATCCTCTTCTCCCCCAAAACTACTTCATGGCATTCAAATTAAAAAAGGTTGGTGTGGTCCCTTGAAAGGGGATTATGGGGGCTCTGGGATGCTGCAGGGTGGGAGTCGGGTACTGGCAAAGCCAGTTCTTTCCTTTTTATGAAGTGTTTATAAGTAGCTTGGGAAATTCCCAAATGTATTGAAAAGATATTAATAAAGTGAAGAAATTATGCATGTTCTATTTTAGTGTTTTTATTATTCTGCAGGATGTTTGCAATCAACTAATAGTAAATATTAGGAGTAGCAAGATTGTGGTAAGGTATGAAAATCAGATCAGCTTGATGATTGAGTGATGGATGTAACTATCCTTGCAATGCAAACTGGAAACTCTGCCTTTTCCAGTGAATTTACTATTACTGAATACTCACACTTAAGCATTACTTTTTCTGAATGACAAGAATTTGAATGTGTGAGGTTTTCTTGAAAGGGATAAGGGGTGGGGCTGAAGAGTACTTGCTGCTGTTCCAAATCAGATGAGTACTTGGTTTTCCTCTCATGGAGAACATCTTATTAAACCTATGCTGAATATGGCAGAAGAGCTTTCTGCGCCATGTTGGAACAAGAAGTTAATCCAATAAATGTCCAAATTATTGTAACTCTGCACACTGTTTAGCACGTGGATGGTGCTAGACTCGTTGAGTAATCATGGCACAGTAGCCTTGGCCTGTGGAAAAGATGATCCCTCATCAGGGTCATATTCAGTAAGAGTCATTTCCAGACTTGACATGGATCACTTCTGGGTTGCTGCCCCTGCTTGGCCAGCCACAAGCAATTGAGGAGTCCAAAACCATTCCTAGTCTGTTGACCACAGACGCAACTGGAAGGCAGATGCTTTGCAATAAAGGTGATGCTTATTACTGGCTCTTCAAATGATTTACTTCCATTTGCTGCTGACAGTCCTGCATAGGAGATTGATGGATTAAGCTTTCAGCAGCTGTTCCTCATCCAGGCACCTAATTCTCTGAGATGTTAGCACCAGAGATGAACTATTTCCCTAGGACTTTCCAAAATGTTCCATACTTTTAAACATGTGCCAAGCCTCTGAGGAAAGTCAGGGTAATTTTTTTCAAGTAAGAAAGTAATGAATTTCACTTGGGGCATTAAAATAGCATTTTGTCTGTCTGTGTTCTGAAGCACTTCTGAGCTTCCCTGAACTACCTGAGGCTTTGGAGGAGGGAGACATGGAGGAGCAAGGTTGCTGAGGATTTGTAGCATTCTGGGGTACTGCAGCTATAGAGCAATCAGTCCAAACCCAAACACTCATCATAGGCTTTTCAGGTGCTAGAAACTTCGGACCTGTAGGATCTGAAGCTCAGTGCCTTCAGGCTTTGAGCAGCTCATCTCTCCATTAAGAAGGCTGGGAAGGATCCCACAGCAGACAAGTGTGTGGAAGAGGACTCACCTTTTTCTCAGAAATCATCCTGTTTTATTTCTTCATAGTTCAGATAAAAGCTTATTCTTGTGAAGCATTTCACCTTCAGCAAACCAGTGTCTCTTAGCAGAAAACAGAAGCTTTGCTGGCAGCCTTTCCTGGGGTCAGCAGGACAATAAGGTGGTCCATGGACTACACCTAGGTGCTAACAATATTCTGATGTTGCCTAAGAGCTTCAAAAGTCCTTGCCTTCTCCTCCAACAGCCTCCGACATGCCTTTAACAAGAAGATGGTGAGCTTTCACATAGAGAGATGGGGTTTGGAGTAAATATTTTGGTTTTTTTTGCAGGGGAAATGGTTTAAAGAATTCCAGTGGTATTCAAAATGGTGATGATTAGTTTCATTTGATAAGATGTTGGCAGTAGGAGACATTTCCCTGTGTGACTTGCAGTCTAAAACCTTCAGCCTTTTAGCTGCTGTGCTCGGAAGCTGAAGCTTATCCGGCTTTGAGCCCTTGTCTAGCCGGTGTGGAATGCAAATAACTGAATGATGGAAATGCTGGGAAATAAATGAGATTTGATGAGATCCTTCATTATCAGTAGTCATTTCTCAGCAGCTGGATAGTAATACCTGGTCTGTAAGAGTTTTACATTTTTAACTCTTTAAAAGCGGCACTAAAATGTTTCTGCTTATGCAGGACTTTGTGCATAAAAGCATGGGAAGAACTCTTCTTATTCCTTGGTGAAGATTTGTGGAGTGCAGTTTCTTTTTCTGTTTCAGTGATGTTGGGTATCATTAAGATTGATGGGCTCAAAACCATACTTTTTTATCTCTTAGGCACAGCTAGGTTGCTTCTACAGCTCTCCCTGTTGCCAAAACAAAACCTATTGTCTTCAGAGGCTCTGAAACTAGAGTGGTCTAGTCTGGCTTAAAAGGGCCACCTATCTACATGTGCCTGTGGAAAAGGTCTGCATGAGAGCAGCCTGATTTGTTGAAGAAGGAATGGAATTCTTTTTAGCCTGAAATAATCAGGAAAGTATAACTGTGTAAAACCAGGATGCTGCTGTCACGGCCTGCAAGTGTATGGGGCCACTTGCGATGCTTGCACTAGATGTCCTTCTCTGGAAATGCTTGAACTGAGTGTCCTTCTCTTTCCAGGTCTGGTGAGTCCTCTGGAGGTGTCAGTCAGTTCAGGGAGTATCCAGGTTGCACGAGGCCAGACAGCAGTATTGCCCTGCACCTTCACCACTAACGCTGCTCTCACTAACCTTAATGTCATCTGGATGGTTATTCCTCTTTCTAACGCCAACCAGCCTCAACAGGTAGGTCCTTTCTTGCTGAAACATGTATTTCGTTGGGGATTTCATTTTCTTCACCCTTTTCATGCTGATCTGGATGTAGGTGCTTTACAGTGTTGAGTCTCTGGTTGTCCCAGAACTTCATTGTCCCTTCATTGCTGAACATGCCCCTTGGATCTTACATGAATCTGTTTTCTTCGGTGTTTTACAAACTGAGGCACATTGTGTCCTTGGCCACCTTGGCTGGAACTGCATTTGGGGCAGGTGTATGTGGTACTGTATTGCTGCCTGGACCTTTGTGTTCAAAAGAGCACAGGAGATGTAATCTATGTTTTGGTGCACTGTATATTGGATTTGGAGGACCTAGAAGCAGACTTAAATAGGTGAAATCTATGTAAAATGTGCCATAACACAATTCATAGATTCTTCTCCCTTTTTGCTTCTCTTCTTTTGCACTGTCAGTTGCTTATGCAAGTGCCATTCTCATTCATGAGCAAATGAGAGTCTGTAGTGGTGGGCATAAGAGTCATAAGCTGAGATCTGGTTTTTGCCCACAGGCTCTGACACCAGGAGATTGTTATTACTCTGAAATGCATCTGTCTTGGGTCGCGCTGCCCTTATCACATTTGGTATTCAGTTGTGAGAACCTGCACTGAGGAGTGAGTACTTGCTCCTCAGAGACTTGGTCTGAATACATACACCTATGTAAGCCATCTGACTGGTAGAGGCTGTGCAGGTTCAGGGGTTACATTGCCTGTCATTCAGTTCATCCCCGTGATCTACAGTAAGTGTGAAATCATGGCAGCACCTTACTGGCTGAGACTGCAAATGATACTTTCCACAGGGGAGGTGTTTTTCAGCGAAGTACTCACTGACCTGCAGAGAATCTCTGCTTCTGTACATTGATTCTATCCTGATGGGTGATGACTATTGTATGAAGCAGGCTGGTTGCTGCCAATCCAGCTATGGAAGGCCTGGGTATCTGTCTGTTCTGTTACCTTTGTGAACATTTTTATTGACATAAAATAGGCTGCAGAATGTGTTCTTTTAGAGAAAACACCTCTGCTAGAATGGGTCTGCCTTAGACAACTATATACTGAGGTCTGGTTATTTAGAGATCTTTAAGGAATTGGTCCTTTTGGCTTTGGAAGCTCACATTTTGCATGTTGTTCTTCCTCCTTACTCAGTTTTGTCTGAGCTCTCTTTTCTTTTCCAGGTTATTCTCTACCAAGGGGGTCAGATCTTTGGTGGTGCACCCCAATTCTATGGGCGAGTGGGGTTTGCTGTGACAATGCCAACCACCAGTGCCTCGATCTTCATTAACAACACTCAGCTATCGGACACTGGCACATACCAGTGCTTAGTCAACAATCTTCCAGACCGAGGCGTCAGGAATATTGGAGTCATTGGACTTACTGTCTTGGGTGCGTTTGTTGATATTAGGGGGAAGATGGGAGAAAGGAGGACAAAGGATTCTCTGTGCATGATAGTGCATTATAGCAAAGAATGACTATGGATCTTTGCTTCCTTTTCATGAAAGCAGTTAATACTGGATGATCCCTAGGTACTCCAGAGCATGTGCCATTATAATGATATGAAAGCAAAATCAGACCACAGTAACCTCTATTAGCTCTCACCACCCTTACTGTCTCAAAGACAGAAATGTTCACCTTTTTCTCTAGGGAGGGATCTAAGAGAACTGAGTCCTGTGAAAGTTAACAGTGGTCTGTAACCTTGATAGGCTGGTGGGTTAGGAATCTTTGTGAATAGTCACATCGCAAACCCTCAGGAATACTAGTCTGCTGCCTCCCTCTTTTCACCTTGTCAGCTCTTGCCAGTGTCCTTGCTTTCCCAAGCAACCCGTACCCAGAAAGAACCTGAACTCCACTGTTTGGTTATATTTCCTGACCTGCTGTCACCCTTCCCTTTTCTCTCACAGTTCCTCCATCTGCCCCGCTTTGCAGAATCCAGGGGTCCCTGGACGTGGGCAGCGATATCACACTGACCTGCAGCTCGGAAGAAGGCATTCCCCGACCAACATACCTCTGGGAGAAACTGGACAATGTTCCCAAGTTACCCCCAACTGCCACACAAGGTGCTCATTCTGTTGATTATCCTCTTATTTCCCAAGTAACAACCCGGGCTTTCCTTTCTCTGAGCTGCCAGAGGTGGCATGGCTCATTGAGTGTTTGTCACCACTTGCATGGTCACTTTATTGGAACAAAGATTCCTAGATCCCATGGTGGACTGGGTACCCTCCAGTCGCCACTTGAACTTTCATGGGTATTTGATGCTGAAACATGTTCCCCATTGAGGAACAAGGGTCTGGTTGAACGAGAGACAGAGAACATGGTTGCCAGATGTTGGCATGTGGCTGGAGATCTCAGTTGGTGACTCACCTGCATTTTAAACCGAATGAAAGGATCATAGATTGGAAACTGTGAGAAGGGAAGCAGAAAATACTGCCAGCTTCTCACACCAAGATCCCTGTTCTCTGCTATAGCTACCTTTCATTTGTACGTAAAAGCAAGGCTCTGATCAGACTGGGTATTGCCCAGCTTCAAGTCCCATCCATGAGATTTCTAAGTCTGGGTGTCCTGACCAAGCAGTGATAACTCTTGCCCTTTATTTTTCTGTATTTTAAGAATACACAAACATTTTCATTTTACGTAATTCAGGAATGAACTAAAATGGCAGAGCACGAGGTGGGAAGCCCAGGGATGGGCATGCAGGGGTTCTGCAGAGCAGGACTGAACTTGGTCGATGAGTCTGGGTATAGGTAATGAAACATATCCTCCTTCCTCCTTTTTCTCACACAATGCTGAGAGTCCCAAGCTTTCATTTGCAGAAATTCAGATATAAGAAGAAAAAGAAACACTAGTGTAAGCTCCTTAAGACCTAATCATGCCTATGGTTGGGAGGGGTGGTGTGTGCATGCGCACACACACACCGTGCTTCCATCTCAAGTTTGTTTCCTGATTTATTTCTCACATCAAAATTCTCTATTTGCTGGCTTTGCCTTCTCATGGTTTTCCTCAAGGAGGGGAGGGATTTAAATCCTTCTTTTCTCTCTGACTAGACCAAGTCCAGGGCACTGTCACTCTCCGAAATATCAGCACTGTGTCCTCAGGTCTTTACCAATGTGTGGCTTCAAATGCCATTGGAACCAGCACTTGCCTTCTGGACCTGCAAGTCATTGCACGTAAGTATTTTGCCAAGGGAGGCTTGGTTACCTGCTTCTGCCTTGTGACAGTAAAGCATGTAACCATGTTTGCTGTGAGCCACTGTATGCCTCTCTCTCAGAAGACTGTTGTGCCCTGGAAAAGGGATGTTGCCTTTTTCCCCTTCCAAGCCACAGTATCTTCAAACGCTCATGGATGGCCACAGCTCACCCCTGATTTATTCTCCATTCTCTGTTCAATTGTCCCTGCAGCCCATCCCCGGAGTATAGGCCTGATTGCAGGAGCAGTGGCCACAGGTGCTGTTGTGCTCGTGGTTTGCATTGTGTTGGTGGCCGTGGCACTGTTTTACTGGAAAAATAAACACAAAGAAGAAGAGGAGGAGGAGATTCCCAATGAGATAAGGTAAGAGGCAAGGAAAGCTGGTAGCAGGGAACCTCTGACTGCTTAGCGAAAGTAGCAGGTGATAGGAAGGCAATCAGAACTCTTACTCTTGATAATCCTGGGTTTGCTCCAGCGGGTCAGGGGAAGATGTCCTTGTATGTCCAGAAAATGAAGGGAGCTAATGGAGAATGATAATCACAGATCTAGTTTTCAGTATTGTCTTTATTGAGAGCTTTGACTTCATGTTAGCTCTATGGAAGAATGAGTGTTGGGGATCCAGAACCACAACATCAGGCAGTGATAGCTGAAAAGCACTGGAGATCTTTGATCTTCTCTGGTGTTACTGCCCCAGTGTTTCCCTCTGGTGGCTACCTGCAGCTCTGCTAAGCATCAGTTTCATTGTACCGGTTGTACAGTCACACTTACTACCTGTGAAGTAGTAGAGGCTGATACAGCCACTGGTTTTGCCCCCCTAGACACATAAGTGTGGATTGTTTGCCTCAGTGGTAGGCGCACAGGGGAATTAATGTGCAAAGAGGTGGGTCCTGCAAAGAGGGGTGAGTAAATGAGCCAAGGAGCAGTGTTGGCTCATGTTGAAATTGTCCTTCACCTGAAATTGATGGTGTTGACCCCAGCAGGATGTGGTGGGGAGGTGTTGGGCAAGTGGAACAGCATCCTCCATGTGCCTTCTCCCTCACAGGGAAGATGACCTGCCGCCCAAATGTTCCTCTGCTGCGAAGACATTCCATGCTGATGCATCCTCATCGGAGAATGACACCCTCACGTCCTCCAACACCTACAACAGCCGCTACTGGAACGACCCCAAAGCCAACCATGCCACAGACTCCTTCACCCGCTTCAGCAATGCCAACGATGCCCACCAGCCCCCTTTCTCCCGCTCAGGGAGCACGAGCACCCGTCCCGTCTATGCCAACGGCGGCCACCCATCCCCGGCTCCCCCTAAGACGCTGGTGGTGACGGCCAGCACGGCACCGTCCCCTCAGGAGGTGATGCGCAGCAATGGCTCAGTCAGCAGGAAGCCACGGCTGCCACACACTCGCTCCTATGCTGTCAGCCAAGCCACGCTGGAGCGCATCGGGGCTGTCCCCGTCATGGTGCCCGCTCAGAGCCGCGCTGGCTCCCTTGTGTAGGGCCATACCGGCAGCTGAGAGCCAAGCAAGGGACCTCTCCTACCTGGTGGGGGCAAAGAGACCCTACTCCTTCCTGAAAGGCAGCGAGGTGGCAGGGGACACACACACTTGCATCTCCCCCTGCACTCCCCTCCGGAGGCTGCTGCTGGCTGGTGGGACATCCTCGGCTGTGCTGCGTCGGAGCTTCTTGTGCCGGTGGATGCCACAGATGTGCCAAGGCCGGAGGAGCAGGGATGTTGGGATGTGCTCCCCAGCTGCTGGGCACTGGCTGGGATGTGCACCCAGCCCTGACCTTGGGGGGACTTTTGCTTTTGTTTCCCTCTAGGGATCAATTCCATCCATTTGGGTCTTTCAGGGAGGTTTGGGGAGATATATATATATTATTTTTTTCCGTTGTTGTTGCTGTTTTATTTCCAAGAGGACGACAGCCTGCATCGGGGCAGGGAGAGGTGCTGAGGCAGGGTATGCCTCAAGATGGCAGCCCCAGCTCCCTCCGCACAGCCACAGTCCCACTGTTGGATGAGGAAGGGCAGCACACCAGGGCCAGAAGGTATGGACCAGGCTGGAGGGGCAAGATGAAGGCACAGCCACCAGCCTGGCCAAGGGGAAGGCCGGCTGAAGGCACTGACTGGGGAATATTTGTATTTATTTTCTGCAGTTCTTCCCCCACCCCAGCACACACACAAACCCACACAGACACACACGAGTCCTCCTCAGGGTGGATGTTCTTCCTGCACTGGCTTGAGGTACCACCAGAGTTCATGTTAGTCATGGCTGTGGAGGATGCAGCTGTCCGAGCATCTTCCCCTGAGACACTCGGTGCAGGGTGAGGATGCAACACTGCTGCTGCTGCTTCTGTAGGGCTTGCTTCTTTTTGATTTTGGTTTTGGTTGTTGCTGGGGTTATTTAGGAGGCAGAGAGGAGCAGGCTGGTGTGGTAGAGCAGCAAGGCAGGTCCAGAGGCATCTGCTGTGCCTAGGTTGTTCTGCTTTGGGGCAAGTGGCTTCAAATCCCAGACCTTTGGTATTTGCATGGTGGGTTTTCCTTAGCCAGCCTATGCAGTGCTGCCCCTGCAGGGCACGTATTTTGCTTGGGGCCCTCACATGAATACAGCACAGTTTTCCTTCCAGCTCTCCCACGCGCACAGGCTTCGCAGATGCTGAGGTTGGTAGGATTTGTTTCCACATTTCTCCTTGGAAAGAGTGAAAGCAAGGGCTTAACGGAGGGGGCACCCCTGTGGAAGCCCAATGCTATCTCTCTGCCTCCCTTACTTCTCTTAATGTCCCGGGGCAGGGTACTGGTGACATCTGCCAGTAGCTCTGCCACCTCCTGGCAGCAGGGAGGTGGCTGTGGCTGACACCTATCCTTTTTCTATTGCAACTAAATAGCCTTAATAAAAGCCAAGAGTTGAAGCTGCTGAAGGAACCTGGTGCCATTTGGAGGGCTGGGACTTACCCTCTCAGAGAGCACTGGCTCAAAGGGACCATGTCTGGATGGGTGTCTCAGCCCTCCTGCATAACACCAACCCTTGCACATGTAAAGCCAGTGGGCATCTCCAAAAGCACCGGAGCCATCCCAGGTCTGCTCTTGGAAAAGCAATGTGGGGAGTCACAGGTGACTTTCCCTAGCTCTCACATTGGATAAAGGGTCTGTTTAAGCCAACAGGCTCTTCCTCATCCCCACTTTCCTTGCCCTGGCACGGCTTTCCTTTCCCTAGCAGTGCACAAACCTTGGGCAGGCCCCTCTGCCTCAGCAGTACCTTTCAAATGCAAGCACAGACTCTGAAGAAGAGGAGGGGAGAGGTGAAGGCTGGGTTCCCGTGCGGGCAAACTGGCTCTCTGGGAGGTTGGGGGCACCCACGCAGCACTAGGTTTGAAGCTTGGCTGAGAATTTGTGCCTTCTTTGCTTAAAACAAAAACAAAAGGAAAAGGAGGGGGGAAAAAAAGAAATCCAACCTCTCTTCCTTCCTCAAAACACAACTCCATCCAGAATGGGTGCAAACACCTGCAGCAGTGCAGGCAGGAGATTGCTCTGTGTCTACACACGTTCTACCAGAGTAGTCCTCTTTCCTGCCTGTCTGCTCACTTTGCTGCTGGGTGGTAGGATTGAAGGGGGAAGAGTGGCTTTGGAAACCTTAATGTGGGAGGGGAAAACACAAAGGAAAACAATCAAAGAAAAGCCCAGACACATTCTCTGCTGTTGCAACAACCCCTGTGTGGCATTTATAGGAACACTGCCCTCAGCAGGTCCCCTCCTCTACTGGGAAAGCTCCTCTGGTTCCTACCCTCCATGAGACTGTTTGCTCCTCTTTCTTTGTTCTTTCTAATTGTCTAAAATTCAATAAAACTTTATTCATATAAAAAAAAGGATTTCTTACTGCCTTCTGCTGCTTTTTCCACCCCCTTCACCTCATTGTGTAACTACAATCCATTTGGCTGTTAATACTCATCCTTGATATGTATGGCAGTAAGCAGCGATTGCGCAGCCAGGAGTTGCATGTTCTTAGGTCAGCCAGTCTGGTAGTGAACCCTGGTACTGCAGTCTTGTTTTTCTCATTCATAACAGACCAACACATTGCCCTTGAAAGTACAGTTTCCCAAGTTTGCAAGGTCTCTACTTCTCTACACAAAGGTGAGTTTAATTTTCCGTTATTTGGGGGGGGAAATCCTTCACTGCTTTGAGTGATGTGGGAAAATATCTTTTAAAATTGCCTAACTTTGCTCATGTATTAGGTTTCCAATATGAAACATAGCATGTTCATCCCAGATTCAGAATCTAAGGCAGTCACCAGGATGGTCCTCACTGACTTTCTTTGACTTTTGAATAATTTTATTAGGGGGAAACTGTCAAGAAGCTAACAAAAGTGCTGATCCCCATAGTCAGAGCATCTTGGGTGACATGGTTTAGCATGAGGTGTCCCTGTCCATAGGCAGGTAGGAACTAGATGATCTTAAGGTCTTTTCCAACCCTAAAGATTCTGTGATTCACACTTCCAAGGCATAAAGGCACTGGGAGGCACACACTTCTTAGTCCGTATCAACAGTTTGTTAGCAGAAGGTTATTATTAGTTAGGGCAACCTGATATTTTGCCAAAAAAATTTTGTATTTTTCCTTCTGTGTTTAATTTTCCTTGTTTCTTCTCTAAAACCCCCCAGATATTCCGAGAATTATTATTAAAACCAGAAACCTACAGATAAACCAGCAGTAATAATTCAGCCCTGCTGCATATGCATCATATTCTCATTCCTTGGTATTTTTCAACACCTCATTTCAAATACCCCTGTAAATGTGCTTTCAGCTATAGGCCTTACAGTAAATGAGATGACAGTATTGCCATTCTTGGGAAGTTGCAGGAATCTTATTGTTTCATTTTTCATCTGTTGGTTGTGCAACCTTGATGTGACATTAATAGCGTTTTTGTATTTTATTCCCATGATAGCCCTGTCAGTGTTCTGCTATCCTATTCATTCCTTGTCATGGCTTGGCCCTTACATCATTTTTTTGCATGGCTCTGTCTATTGATCTAGAGGAGAATTTCCTAAGAGACAGGATAGTTTACTAGGCTTGTACAGCACCCAGGATGCTGGAGTTTTAGCCTGCAAATTGTATGTAGTGAGTCATTGCTGCAATATAAATATCTAGCCAAAAATAATACCAGTTAGATGACTCGATAGTGCTCCAGAGTGACTATTTATCATTAAAAAAACAAACAAAGGCCTAAGCTTTTATAGTTGTCAGTGGAAGTCACTACTGAAGTGCTTGAGTTTGCAGACAGCTTTCAACCCCAGCTATGTAACAGGGATTGTCCACCACTGTGGGTGCACCTATGTTATTTTAAGTGTCAGTAGTTATTGGTTATATCACCTTTCACCAAAGAACACCAGAAGGGAACTTGTTCTGGCACAAGGATTAACTGTGCATCTGAGTATTGGGGCAGAGAAATAGCAATGGGAGGATGCTTCATGCTTTAGAAGTCAAGATCTTTTTAGAGGCTGGTGTAGATGAGAACTCAATTGAAAACATTTAGAAGCTGTAGACTGACAGAAGGGTTTCTTTTTTTTAACTTTTACAGATTTTGGACTCAAGTCTGCTGATTCATCTGAACTAAAAAAGAATAAAATTACCCAGACACATGCAATTCATCAGACTATTGCCAGAACACAGATGAGTTTCCAGAGAAAGCCAGTCTAACAGATGGTGTCCTGTCTCAGGCTACCTGGCTTCCCATAAGGACCTGGGATGCTCAGAGGACCAATCCACCTTATGTCACGGTTTAGGTTCTCATGGAGAGTACCTCAAGTCAGGGTAGTCTCAGATGACAACCAAGAACAAGGTGACTGGGTGATCCATTTCAGCAGAGGAAATTAAACTGATTTTTTTTTTTTTTACACCCCTTTAAAAAGGAAGATATTTGGCAATTTTCATGATAAATTACTGGTTTTATAAAACCTATTGGTAAGGTTTTCTAAGTTACTGGATTTTTCTTGGAAGCAACATTTTGTGTCCCAGATGCATTTTTTTTAGGCATGCAAATACCTTTCTGTGTCTAACTGGGATCTTCCTATCTATGATGCTGATGACTTGTAGATAGATAAGGCTGTTGCATGTGTATGCCAACACCCAATGCACCCAAAATGGTTCAGCAGATCCTCTTAAGAGAGTCTTGAATATTTCTAAGGCAGAGGGCAGGAAAAACTGAGGAAACCGATCCCTTTCACATGTTAACTTCAGAGTAAACCCAGCAGGCTGTACTTTTAACTCGTCTGGCCTCTGTTAAAGGGATACCTAGAGTAGAGGAGTTATGAGGTATCTTGACAACCGAGTTGCCATTCTCCCTGTGTGTTTTTCCAAGTGCTGCTGGCCATCCAGGCAAATGAAGTTGCTAAGCCACTGTCCATCTTATTTGAAAAATTGTGGCAGTCAGGTGAAGTTCCCAACAACTGGAAAAAGGGAAATATGGCCCCCATTTTCAAGAAGGGGAAAATAGATGCCCCAGGGAACTACAGACCAGTCAGTCTCACCTCTCTGCCTGGCAAAATCTTGGAGCAGATTCTCCTGGAAGGCATGCTAAGGCACATGAA
>JBCJKH010002579.1:0-12828 GCA_039877255.1 Loriculus beryllinus
CTCCAGCTTTCTTGTCAGCCCTTTTAGGCACTGGAAGCTGTTCTAAGGTCTCCTTGTAGCCTTCTCTTCTCCAGGCTGAACAATCCCAGCTCTCTCAGCCTGTCTCCATAGCAGAGCTGCTCCAGCCCTCGGATCATCTTCATGGCCTCCTCTGGACCCAGTCCATCAGGTCCACATCCTTCTGGTTTTGTTTTTGAATCGAATGCCCCAGTTTTAGGAGCGTAAACCTTTGGTTTACAGAAGCAATGCAGATATCTGACAGGTGGGAGCTGGCGGAGGAATCATCTCATCTCCCTTGTAGAGCTCCCAACCTTGTCAGTGTCCTTTTTAAGATGAAGCCACCAAGTCTTTTCCCTAAAGCCCTCTCCATTGGTAGGCTGCTTAATTTCTTTCCTGAGCAGGAGTATAAATGCAGCACCTTAATAGAATAAATCAAATAGTATTGAGCTTTTCATTACGCCACCTACAAACTCAAGCAGCTGCCGAGAGTTGCCCTTGAAACACCTCATAAGGCATCGTGAGTGACTCTACCACTGCTGGCATCCAAGGGACTTCCTTCCCCCATCCTTCCTGCATTTGCTCATCACCGCTCATTGGCAGTCACTCCCGCTGTGCCGCCGTATGTTCCGCTTCTGCGGGAATCAGTGCGCAGAGCCGGCAGCTACCTGGTCCAGGAGCAGCCGCAGCACGGCTCCCAGCCCCTCTAGGACACATAGGGTGATGCTCATGAATTTCTGGTCCTGCGAGGTCCAAAAGCCCCAAAAGATTTACTCTGCGGTTGCCAAAATAAAGGATTTATTCTGTATTTGCTTGGATTTGTGCAATTTAGCTCATCTCGTGAAGGACCCTGAGTCACTGCTTGTCTTTGCAGTGCAAGGCTTCTTATGGCAATGGAGGGTTGAATGATCCCATCAATGACAACTTCAGCCCCACTCCAGCCTGGCTTTTCAGTGGTGGAGCCGCTGGATTTATTCTGATAGATGTGTAAGGAAAAAGACATTTAGATCTTTATTAATGCAGTTTTATTCTGTAGTCATGCTCCAGAATAATGACCTGATTTGGGGGTGTTTTAAAAGGGCACTGGGCAAACAATTAGCTTTCTTTCCTGAATGTTACTATGTTAACCTGCAAAGATGACCCTCAGTTTTTAAGCTGAGTTACTTTGGGCAGAGAGGAGGAGAAGGCTATTTCTTGAAGCTTTTACTTTAATAATTTTCTGGGGTTTTAGGGATAAGAGTATTTATGTCTCTTTTCAGGGTACACAAAAAATCCACGACTTGATGGAGGTGTTCTCTTTTGAGTCCAACAAAACCATGGAGTTGTTGTGTCCTCCTGACATCTCATTATTTCTTTGTGGGTTTTTTCCTGAAGTGTGGCCATAATAAGACGGGCTCCTTCAGGGAAGTTTATGCTCCCTTGTCACTAGGGTACACCCCAAAAGAAAAGGATCCTTCACTTAAGACCACCTTCCATTTGAGAGTTAGCCTACTTGGTGAAGTAATTTTCCTTTTGGGTAAAAAAAGTAGGTTAATTAAGTGAAGTATACGAAATAGTTATTGATTTTGGCTGCTCTGTTGCATATGATCAGTGGGCTGTCAGTGGCTTTCTTTTAATTAAGTTCCCCTGCTGTCTTGTCATATGCATAGATTCGGCCCTGAATTTATTCTGTGATATACATGTACAGCTTCTAGTGGAGAGATGTCCTGAGTCTTCAGCGGGATGTATGGAAGCTTCTTCAGGATGAATGCTGAGTTTCTTCTTGGGTTTGGGAATTCCAACATGTGGTGAGCTTTAAAGAGGAAACAGAAAGGCCTTGGCTTTGTATTTAGTGGTGGTCAAAAAAGGGTGAAGTGGTGGCCTGGGAAGAGGCTTCTCCCACAGTCTGCATCAGCCGCATGAGGTTTTGGGAGGAGAGGAGACCTTGTCCTTGGGCACTCAGTCAAGAGCCCCTTCCTGTCCCAGCAGCTGAGTGATGTGGTACGTTATTAAAGATTATAAAATTACTCCCATAAAACCACAAAGTGAGTAATTGTGTGCAATGTGTGGAAGCAAGTTGCAGAAATGAGGTCCCTTGACGAGCTTTACCCCAAGGCAGAGGAACCCCGTGCAGAACGATTAGGAGCTTTCAGCTGGTTTCTTCTGCCCGGGTCCAGGCTCCCATGTTAACGTCAGTCCACATGGGTTTGTGTCTGCAGCCCCTGGGGATGGAGCTCTGCATGGGTTTTCATTTGCTTTGAGGAAATACCTAGCCCATGTCCATGTTACTGAGTCTGCAAAGGAGCTGGACATAACCAGTGCAGGAGCAGAAGGAGCCTTTGGGAATTTCTCCCTTACTTGGCTTTGTTTTACCAGGATAATGTAGTTAAAGCCTTAAGGCATTTTTTTTTTTCTGTTTCAAATCCTCTTAAATTGTCTGCATATCCTTCTTTCACAAGCTCCAATTTGAATGCATCTTTCTAGACATGCATTGAAGTACAGGCAGTATTTCCAGTTTTTGATTAAACTTCCCAGGTCCTTGGAGCTGCTGCCTCCATGCCACCAAGGGAAACTACCTTCTGCATAATGTGCTCTTGCCTTGTTTGTGTTTGCATTATTGCTTGCATTTTATATTTTGAATACTCTCTCATTTCAGCCCTTCCCTCTCCCTATATTGTAATCCAATATCCTCTTGCAGAAGTCTCACATTTTACCTGGCAATCTCTCTGTCCGGTTGGAACCATCTCATTTCCATTTCTGATAGTGGTGGTATTTGACAAATGGCTTCAAAGCAAGGGCAGCTCTGGGATCAGCCCAGGTTGCTGAGGGCTTTACCCAGTTGGTCTTTGGAAGCCCCCAAGGATGGAGAGGCACAAGTGCTGTGGGCAACTTGCTCCAGCACTTGGCTGGCCTCTTGGTGAACAAGATTTTTTTCCTGTCTCACCTGAACATCTCTTGCTTCACTTGTACTCATTGCTTTCCATCTTCTCACTGTCCATCCCTGTGAAGAGCCTGGCTCCATCACCTCCATAAATTCTGGTAGGCATGGTCAGGCTGCTGTCAGCTGTCCCAGAGCCATCTCTGGTTCAGGCTGAGCAACCCCTTCCCTTGGTCTCTGGTCACAGGATCAGTGCTTCAGCCCTGACCATCTTGGTGGCTTCTGCTGATCTTACTCCAGTTTGTCTTACACTGGGGTCCCAAAACTGGGTGCAGTATGTGGTAGTCATCTAGATGTGGTACCTAAGCTGGCCATGCAGATGGAGCAGGTTGAAGAAATGCGCCAGTAGCCACTCTACCAAGTACAAGTAGCCATCAGGAGAGCCAGAAAAGAGAGAGATCCCAAGGACTCTGGACATTGGGGCTGTCCTACTACATTCTACATTCCCACATCACATCTGAGCTCCTTCCTTGGTGGCTTGGAGAGCTGCCCAAGGTGGGTGTTGCTTCCAGGAGGGCTGGTAACAGCACGCTTGACTTGGCTTGGTGGCCAAGAGGACATAGAATCTGCATTGATGCCAGCTAAAGGTGGAGCGTCCATCATGGCTTTGGCTTCCTATGATGTTGCTAATCACAGCAGCAATGGTGATGTTGCCTTGCATGCAGAAATCGAGGTAAACTTAAAACTGTTAGGATTCAGAGAATTCAAGTGTAATTTTTGGTAGCTTTTATGTGTTGAGTCAACACAGAGGTCCTTCAGTGGACCCAAAAGAAGACACTTTCATGTAGTGGAATAACAAGTTGCAGTTTTTGCATTGTCAGGGAAGAGATGGAAATCTCATTACTCGGAAAGCCATTAAAGTGAAGGCTCGAGAAATAGCCTAAGCTCAAAGTAGCCCAGCTTTCAAGGCCATGGATGTATTATAAACAGAAGTTTAGGTCTAACATTTGAGGTTTGACTGAAGAACAAAAGCAAGCAGCAGAATGGCATCTGAGGGAACAATGTAAGTGGAAATGTCTCCTGGAAATGGAGTAAATGAAAACTGCTTTAAGGGGTTTACATTAATTAAAGGATTTTTTTAATTAATTAATTAAAACCACATTAAGGTTTCTGTCAAATCTAAAATTAGATTGGAATCTCTTCAGGCTACAACTGTCAGCCTGGTGCTGTAGTCTCCTATTTAAATGCATTGACTTTATCGGAGTTATCCTGATTTTGTTTGCTTCAAGGGAGGTCAGAAAAGGGCTTCTGCCTTAGAGCGGTGTTTTGCAGACTCTGGGTTCCTCCACCTTCATTCCTGAGGTCAGGAAGGACCTTCTTGGCCAGGTGCTTGAGAGGAAGGCTCTTGCTTCATCCCAGATCTGATGTTTGGGTTAACCTTGATGGAGCTGCTCCTTAACTAGAGGGAGGGATGCACAATGCTTTCATCCCATCCCCGTGGCCAATTTATTGTCATATCTTAGAGAAAGAAAACCAAGCAAACCCTGGAGGCCAGATCAGACATCAGCGAGGAGGGGGAATTCCTCCTTGGCTTTGTAGGTGCCCGCTGAAAGCCCTCAAATGTGACGCTGATCCAAGGTAAACAGACTACAAACAGATCCAGTCCTTTTAACTGTTTAACTTCATCCTTCCAGGAATCTTTATGATATCCTGAAGATGATGAAACCACCTCCTCATTTTCAGTGGAAATGAGTTTCAGATCATTCCTGTGCCAATACTGCCTTTTAATTTGGTTTGTTCTTCCTTCTGTTTGGCAATTCTACCCTTCCTTAGTGTATTTTTTATGAAGCTGTTGCTCTTGTTCTCTACCTTCACTTGACTTGTCCAACAAACCAAGCTCTCCTGGGATCTTGGTGTCTGATAGCTCTGTTTTTCCTTTAATCAACCCAATAGCTCCTCTCTGTACTTCTTGCAACTGAACTTCATTTTTCCTGAGTGAATTGATTCAAACTGTCACGATTTTTTCTTACCAGATCTTACCAGTGGTTGTTGCCAGTACCACTCCTGGTGTGCTGGAGGTATCAGTTTTTGTCTCCTCTTGTCACCTCCATTAAACCATCCCCAACTTGTAGCCAAAGCTCATGCTCTTGAATGGTGAGTGCATGATCTGAAAGCAGTAGAAGCTGGAAAAAAATAGCAGTTTAGCAGAGCAGTTGAGTAGAGTTTGTACCATTTGCTCCTCTTCCATGTGAATGGGTCAACCCACCCTCTGATTTGTATTTTTTCCCTGTATGAGTACCTTATCTTGGTTGCTAGAGGAAGCACCACTGGTGACCTGTCCTCATCCTGATGAAACACTTTTATTCTCCAAATTGAGTTTCTTCCATGGTTGGTACAATCCTTCTGGATGGATCGTATAGAAGGATCTTGCCAGAACCGTAGAAGGATCTTCATATATACCCTTTCATATAGAAGATCTGAAAGGATCTTCATAGAAGGATCTTGGGAGTCTCTGCTAGATCTCAGTACTATTCTGCATCTTGGATGATGTTGTGTGTGCATGGAGTTGGTGGGACGAAACTGGAGCTCAGGCATGGTATCCATGCTGGAAGGAGATTGCAAAATCCAGAGACGCAGAGAGAAGAGCCACAGAAATGAGCCAGGGGCTGGAGAAAATGTCTTGCAGCTTGGAAGGCTGAAGAGCTCTGTTGAGTGTATCCAAGGGTTGGAAAAAAAAGGGAGTGGGTACATGGTGATGACACTATAAACACTAACAAGAATGGAAAATGCTGGCTACTAAAGAGGTTTTTAAATCAGCGTAACAGAGAATGACTCAAAGCTGAAGCCAGACAAAAACAAATTAGGACTCGGGCCCAGAGTTACAACTGGGAGGGTGATTGCTTTGGGGACCAGCTGCCAAGGGAAGCGGTGGGTTGCATCAGGTTTTAGCCAAACGGAAGTTCAAGACTCGTGATGGTGGAGTTGGATGAGCTTTGATGGCTCTGTGATATTCAAGAGGTCAGACTGGAGAATCTACTCTCCTGGCCTTGATCTCTATAAATCTAAATATCTTGAGAAATGCCTCGAGAACTGGGTCCCTTGTCTGCAGCAACTTCTGCCAGTGCAAAGCTGGGGTGAGAGTCCTCACTTTGCTTCCTGAGCATCCTTGTGGGTCCCCTGCCCCATGCTGCATCCTGAGCCCTTCCTGGGATTAAAACCTCCCCATTATCAAAGTACCTCACACGCAAGAGGTGAAGAGTTTGTTGGAGCGGGTTTGGGGAATTTCACACCCTCTCCTTCTCTGCAGTTTGGTTTCAACATGAAATGTTAAACGGATTGCATCCCTGCCCACACTCCCTGCAGACATTTGTGAAGTCTGTCTCTCCGTATCCTCTGGAATCTGTTTTATATCAGGGATTGATTTCAGATACAAACTCCCCCAGGTCAGTGCTATAAAAATCTCTGCCTGTGCAGCCACACCAGGGAGCATCCTCTGTATATGTTTATTTTATGGAGCCGTACCACCTAAAGAGCATGTCAATAAAATTCTCATCCCTGCTCTGACAGGTTTAATCTAGCTGGCAACTTAAATATAGACCAAGGGGAAGGGGAGGCTGCTAAGAATTGCACAGACCTCTCCAAACGGTGCCTTGATTTTAACAAGTGAACATTTGGTTATTACATCCTCAAGCTTTTAAACATCTCACACTGTCAAGAACTAATAAATCCTTTAGCACCTCACTGTAAGAGGATTTGATAGGATGTAATAGGCGTGTGGATCATGCAGAGAGTCATAAACCACCTGTAGAAATCGCTCTTCATCACTCCTCCTCTTGCCTTCTGCTGTGCTGGATTAGCTTTTTTTTTTTTTTCCTTTTTTTTTTTACCTTCTTGATTCAATCTCATTTTTAAGAGAGGCAGGAAAGGAGGAGGGAAAAAATATCCGCTTTCTTTAAAGCCTTTAACTTGGCCTTCCTTATACTTCATAGAGATAGACAAAACCTGGTTTAAGATTCTTCCTCCCCTGGGATGGCATCCCATCAGGATTTTGCTTGTCCTCCCTCTGCTCTGGACCCTGGCTCATCTGGTGGTTGGGCAGAAAGGTTCATCTGGGCCTGGCACCCTTTTGAATGCAGAAGCAAGATGGCAAGGGTCTATCCCACCTCTCTTTTAGCAGCTTCGAGTCATCTGAGCTAGTCATCAAGCATCTGCAAGACACTGGGTTCAAAGGGAAGCTCATCTCAACACATCTCTGCAAGTGCACATCTGAGTTATTAACCCATCAGAGCACCAGCAGTACAAGCAATTCCATGCCTAAAAAGCAAGAAGTAATACAATAAACCTCTTTCTTAGGATTAAAAAAAAAAAAAAACACAACGAAACAACAAACCAAACTTGGAGCCAGGCATGCGAGTCCTTCCATTTTCATTTCAGATTTTCCCCTGAACAGACGTTTATAGACCTTAATCCTCCTAACGCTCCTGCAAGCATAGGAAATAAAAGGAGATTTGTACAATGAGATAATAGCTTTTATTATGCCAAGCTGTATGGTTGGGCAAAGCAAACAAACTTGCTGGGACATGAGCATGAGAGATGCAGGAGTGGTTTTGCTCCCTCTGGGGCTACGTTATTCCCCGGTGCCCAGCTGCTGAGCTCCTCATCTGGCTTCTTCTGCTTTCCCTAAGTCCCAGGATTTCATCGTGGGGTGTTTGGTGGCACTTAAAGCCTCACCAGAGCCTTGGGTAGAGAGCAAATGACACTGTTTGACTGGTTTTCAATGATATTTCACACTGTTCCTTCTGCCCTTGCTGTTTAGGAAGTCCACTCTCCAAGCCAGGTTTTCATTAATTAAACCTCCAGTCTCAGCTAACTACCCTTTAAATCGTTAAGTCCATATTGTGATGAATGGAGTAGACAAGCACTGGAATGATGGACCAGGTTCCCCCGGCTAATGTTTGTCCTAGGTTTGGTTCAGAGGCTTTGCTGAGACAATGAATTACATGGGTGGATGGTTTCTTATAGGAACAGGGAATAGTTTGGACCACCCCAAATTTCTGAAATAATGGGTATGGTTCTTACAGAAGTAGTTGCACCCTTTGTGCCTTCGTGTACCCACTATAAGCATCCAGCGTATGGTGCTGCTCCCACAGTTCTGCAGGTAGTGATTGCACTGGAAGAGTTAAAGTTCATTTTGGAGGGAGATCCTCCTGAGCAAGCTCTGTGCAGATCAACAAGAAAGCAGTCTTCACCTGCATGTCTTGGTATGTCTTCCCTGTGTGGAATCCTGTGGCAGGAGGCTCCATATTCTCTGGTGGCTTCCTACACCACATGGCTCCACCTTCTCTGGGTAGTTTCCCATACCAGGAGGCTCCATCTTCTTTAGGTGCCTTCCCAAACCATGCTGCTCCTTCTTTAGTTAGCTTCGCATGCCACATGGCTTGCTCCTGACAATGCCTGTGCCCTTAGGGGCACCTCATGACCCGGGGCTGCACTTGCCCCTACCGACCATGCTCGTACGCACATCTTACAGTGCCCCTCAATACATTCACGCTGCCCCATGAAGTCTGCCTGTACCTCCAACAGATCCCTTTGGCATAGCAGAAAAAGCAAGTCGATCCCCTCAAGAGCTGCGATTGACAGCTCTCCCTTTGCAGCCGAGGAGAGACAGATGGGAGGCACGAGAAAGCCGGGTTTGGAGGAGCGGGGCTGGGAGGGGAGTGCTGCTCTGTGCATGGGAAGCGTCAGCTCCCCCCTCGCCGTGCTCGAGCTTTGCATTGTCTGCACGCTTTGGCAGGCGTCTTCCTGCCGGTGCAGTTCGCATATTTGACGTGCCTGTGCAACTTGAGCATAAAGCTGGTTTAACGGTTGACACGAGTGAATTTTTAATAGTAACTCCTGATGGCCTTCAGCATGCCGTGGACCAGGGTTTCGAGATGCTATGCCTTGAGAAAAGACAGTCTCATTCTTTGCAAAATTAATTAAGTTCGATCGTTAAAATGGTATTGCAATGTGTTTTATGCCTGCAGGAGGAGAATGAAGGCTATGCCAGGGCTGAATTGAAGTCTGGGGGGGAGACTACATGTAGCCCTTTCTCATCTCTGCAGATTTGGCCGTGCGGAGTTGACACAGTTTTTGAAAGAATTAAATTCTTCAGATTCGAGATGAAAGTTTTTTTCTCCCTTTATTCCTTCCCCCAGCAAGATGGAGATGTTCTACCTGCTTGATCTCAGCATCGACTATAAAAAAGTCTCTGCTCCTTGTGCCTGTTCTCTCCTGTCAGCATTCAGTGCTCATTAATTTTGCATTCACTCAGCACCGTATAATTTTTCCTGACATTGTTCAGACAACCAGCCTATTTTACTTAAGACATCTCGACACCATTAATGTTTAACTCTAAAAGGTGTGAAGACAGAAAGAAATACCCTTTTCTTTCTGTTCTAGCGGCAGCATGCTTTGCTCTGTGCTCTTTGCCATTGCACAAGGATTTTATCAGAAGCAGAATAACAGAGTTTTCCATATAAACTTTGCTAAAGGAAGTGGTGTTTATTGGTCGGAGCAGGGACTGGTATCTCAGATCCTCATCTGTACACCAGGTGCAGTCGTACACTGACAGTGCATGATGCTCTTTGCCTTGGGGCATGGACAGATGTGCTCTCGCAGGTCCATCTGGAGTCCTTCAAGAAAGAACCCCCAGCTGGTGAACCACTATAGTGTGTGAAAGCAGCAGTGGTTAAAGCTAGCCCCGGTGGCTTTTGGGTTGTGATCACTTATATGGCATCTAACAGTATCTCAGTTCAGAAGATGTCAATTAACTTAATCCACTCCAGCAAGAGCTGCAGAAGTGTGTGTCATTGTGCATGAGGTTTCTTCAGCTGGAAAATGGGAGTGTTAATGGGGAGTAGTGTTTTAAGCTCATTAAAGGAAAGCATTTGACTTGTCCATCATCCCTCACTTGGAAGGATGTCATAGGTTGCCGTGCAGTTGATTATGTAGCAGTTGGTTAGGACTTTACTGTTTATAGTAAGGGCCAAATGGGTTAAAGCAAGACTGTTAATTTATTTGCAATGTATAGTCCTGAGGAACTTGGTTGTGTCTGTTGCTGGGTTTAAAAAGTAAGAAAGAAAGTTCTAAAAAAACCCAAACCAGAATTCATGTCCTCAAAATCCTTATCCTCTATGTTGGAAAAAAGGGGAAATGCCAGTTGGAGGAGCAGCCAAAACTGGGAAGCAGCCCATAGATACGTGCCGAATTAATGTTGCTTGATCTTTGGATCACCAATCTGAAGACCTGGTACAGAGATGGGTTGTTGCCTACATTGTACACAGGAGTGTCTGTTTCCTGGGGTTGGTTATAGATATGGTGGAGGTGGCTGTAGCCCTCACATCTCCTGCTGACAGGGCCTGCCACAGTTCCATATGCCAGATTGCATTGGATCATTGTGGGATGTTGTGCTGGTTTTGTAATATCCATGTTGAAAGGTCTTTTAGGCAAGTGGAAGGAGAAGTTAAGCTGCTGTGTTAATCTAGACGCTGGCCTGTGGTAGCTTTTCCTCATACAATTTAAAAGGTACCTTGAAATCACTAACCTTGACATAAATCCTGTGTCCCACCAGCAAATCTGTGCTGTTGTGTGAATAACTCTGCATAGTTTCATCCTTTTATGATTTGATATTTTATGCAGTCGTTGGAGATGCTTGTATCTGCTGGGACTGGCCTTGGGCTTTAGTGTAATTTCCCAGTGCTGGTGTGGGCTGTAAAGGATGGGCTCTTGGGCTGGCAGGTAGTATGAAAAATAGCTGTAAGAGCATTAGGTATTGCTGTCATCATTCCCAGTACAGCAGCAATGTAAAACTGTTTTCTGACTGCTTTTCTAGCCAGGTCACGAAGGAAGAAGCTCAGGTGAGACATGGAGAACAGCAGGACATCCCCACTGTTCTGCTCTCCACCTATCTATCTGGCACTACTGATGCAACTGGAGTGGCCACCAGCTTCAGTCTTCAGTCCTCATTAATGGGCACTACAGTTGGTTCTGTACACCCCAAGGGATTAGTTTCCTTCCTTGGCTGTCTGCCTGATGATGTGTCCTCCTGACATGCACCTTTGCATGGGCACTAGTGGAGAAATAAGGGTTCAAGGTGTGTCTGAAGAACCACTTGGGTCTGTGTTGGTGAGGACATTCTCTGGGACAGCATAGAAATGCTTGGGGCTAGAGCAAGTGGTGTGTTGCCAATTCTGGAGGTGCATGGGTTGTTTTTTTAGGGCCAACAATGGAGTTTGATGAAGTCAGGCATTCAGCTCTCACTGAAAAAAAGAGAAAGAGAGCAAAACCTGTTTGATGGCTGGTTGTGGAAGAGGGCTAATGGATAACAACACCCCCCAAAAAAAACCAAATTAGAATCTATCTTAAAATAAGATTGCAAAATGGATCTGGTGAATCTCCTCTAAAAATGCCTTTTTTCTCTGCTTTGGCTGTAAAGCAAGCATGAGACAAAGTAGCCCAGGTGGAAACATCTCCATCCAATGGTCCATCGTAGGGATCTCAGCATCCTGGCACTCCCACCTGGCATTACAGCAGATGGTTCAGGAGCACCCTGGGGCTTGTCACTGATAGATCATTGTGATGGGTGGTGTAAAGCAGGCGAGTGCAGGGTTCTGAGGAAGCTGTGCTGATTTCTGAAAGCCAAGATCTGCTCTGCTATTTCTTGCACTGGTATTTTCAAGCTCTGAATCTCACAGATTGTATTTTTCCACAGTTTTTAAATTCATAGATCAGATAATTTCCTTCCTCCTACTAGAATAAAAAGTTATACAACCTAAGAGCTGCTGATTTCCATACAGTGTTTGAGAGGAATCTGGTATTTGTGGAAGTGAAGAAGAGAGAGGACTCTGGGCTGGGTTTTCAGCATCTGCCTCTGTGTGAATATGCTGACGTTGAACAGGGGGGCGTTGGGCAAATCTCAGCTTCCACAACTTGAATTTTGATTTTGAGTTCCTCCAAAGAAGCCGTCGTTGCTGTAGTCCACGTGTGTGCCCTGGAGGCTATGTAGGATGGTTTTCCTTGGAAATTGGCTTCATCCCCCAGTTGAGGTTGGATCTTCTTCTATTTGTTGATCCCTAGGGATGGGGAGGAGAGTGCCTGAGACTCAAGGGGAGGCTGGAAGTGAGCTCAGGACCTCAAGTCTCCCAGGATAGCTGGGACACCACCACTAGCAGCAGCCAGTGGTCCTCGGAGGCTTTCCCCTAACATGTCCCTATAGCCCTAGACATCTTCCTCCTAGAGACCTGTTTAAAAAGAAAAAAGTGTTTCCATTTCTATGGTCTAGATCCTCTCACCTGCTGCTTTCCTGTACCAATACTGTTGTCTTTTTCACCTCTCCTGGCTTGTTTAAACCATCTTTTCCCTGCCCCACTAGAAGGTGCACTCAGTGCACAGCTTCTGCCAAGGAGTTTATTTTATGGTCGGGTTTTTTTCATGTTGGTTTCAGTGGACTGATGAACCTCATAGAAGGCACTAATTAATGACACAGTTTTCTGTCACGCTCTCAATCCATGAGTGCACCAAGTCTGTTCCATCTGATTTTAATTAACTAAAAATCAAAGCTCCTCATTTGGGAAATTACAGATGTGGATCTGTTTTTTCTTTTTCTCACTCATCTTTTAAGAAGCAGATAGAGCAGATCCTGGCTGAGATCTGGGGGGTTCAGCCAGCATGGCCCTCAGGAAGCCTGCAGGTCTGCACTGTATGGAAGAGGGATGGGGAGCTATTGTGCTTGGTGCTCCCTTGTGTTTTCTAGGCATTGCATCACCTTCTTCATCTTATCACAGACTGGTTTGCGTTGGAAGAGACCCTAAAGCTCATCCAGTTCCAACCCCCTGCCATGGGCAGGTACACCTTCCACTAGACCAGGTTGCTCCAAGCCCCATCCAACCTGACCTTGAACACTGCCAGGGATGGGGCAGCCACAGCTTCTCTGG
>JBCJKH010002598.1:0-27639 GCA_039877255.1 Loriculus beryllinus
AAAGTTGGGACTGTTCAGCCTGGAGAAGAGAAGGCTGCGTGGAGACCTCATAGCAGCCTTCCAGTATCTGAAGGGGGGCTATAGAGATGCTGGGGAGGGACTCTTCATTAGGGGCTGTAGTGGCAGGACAAGGGGTAATGGGCTCAAACTTAAACAGGGGAAGTTTAGGTTGGATATAAGGAAGAAATTCTTTACTGTAAGGGTGGTGAGGCACTGGGTTGCCCAAAGAAGTTGCGAGTGCTCCATCCCTGGTGGTGTTCAAGTCCAGGTTGGACAAAGCCTTGGATGACATGGTTTAGTGTGGGGTGTCCCTGCCCATGGCCCAAAACCAGTCTATGGTTTTGACTGGAACCAGTCATTCCTACTTGGCAATGCGGAACTTTGTTTTGCCATTTGCTTCTGAGTTCTTCCCTTTCATCGTTCCCCATCTTCACTTGCTCTCCTGATTGTCTCTCTAGACTGCCCCCATGGGCTGATCACCTTCTGGAGCTGTTTGTCTAATATCAATGTTTTGCCCAGTGTGAATCTGCCCAGTTAGGCCCAGTTCTCATGTGCAACATGGCTTTTGTCCATTGCCTTTCCCTCAGCCATCCAATCATGGGAAGTGAGAGGCTCTCCCTACCTTTCTCCAGTCTCAGGCATATCTTTTTCGTCATTCTCTCGCTTCTGGTTGTCCTTCCTATTTCCCTGCACACTTTCAATTTCTGTCATTAAGACATGGGAACATTTGATATTGCCTTGCAAAGGAAAGTGCAGGACTTTTCAAACTGGAGAAAACAACAGGTGAAGCAAAAAAAAATCAGTCTTCCCCTTTGCTCAAGGCAGGAGGGATTCTCATAATTCATTGACTCCAATGCTACTCAGAATCTCTGGATTCCTTGTGATCTGTTCCCATCTGGGCAAACTATAAGCAAGGGTCTAGGATCCTGGTGAAGTGTGGAGTTCATGCAGAATGTCTGCTTGTCACGAGTTCAGACAAAGGGATGCGCATCTGCACGTTTTCTCCTTGCAGAAATCAGCCATGTCGGAGGCAGGGACTACATGGTCAGTGAAGCATCATGTGGCATTAGAGTTGCTACTTCTGAAATGAAAAAGCCCAGCCGATCACAATGCTGTTCCTGCCCTGCTACTCAGAGCCTCCCCTCTGTGTGGAGCAGGCAAGGTCCATCTATTTTCACTTGCTCCCACAACCATGTCTACTCTATTCCTGCCTGCTCTGCAGCCCTGCTGCTTTTGGACTGGCACAACTGGTTGTTCATTCATTGACTGAAAGTATCACTGTTCTCCTCTGCCTCTCTCTTTCCATGATTACACTGGGGTCATGTTTTATCTTGTGGCAATGTTGAGGGAAGAACTGCAAAAACTAATGATCCCAGGACAAAGCATGTGGCATTGCATCTATTTTAGGAGTCCAAGACCCAGACCCGTGTGAGATACAGCACTGAAGATCTTGTCTATTTTTGCATGTATTCTTCCCAGTTGTTGTTAAAGTAGTTAGGGTATGAAACAATCTTTTTTGAAGGTTAATATTTCAGTAGCTCTTCTTGTTTGTAATAGTTCCAGAAGAAAATTCATGATACGTTTGTAGAAGGTAAAGAACCATGATTTGGTCTTTCTCAATTGTAAAAGTTGAAAAGTGGGATCAGAGATACATTTCATTTATTTAGTTTTACAGAACTTAGTTTAATTGACCAGAAATGGATATGATCACATAAGAACTGTTTACTTTCTGACTCTATGCCAGTAATGTAGCAACCTTGAGTAAGCTCTCTGAATTGCTCTGAAAAGATTTTGTGTCTGTCAGACTTTACTGATTTTACTGAACTTAGCTAAAATTCCACTTTATCTGCATGTAGCCCTTCAAGCAGTATCCTATCTGCCTTTTGGAAAGCCTCACATGAGCTATGCTTACATGCCACTTAAAAACTGTATGTTCAAGGGAGCTGAGAGCTGAACAAGTTGCCTGCTATCCAGGGTTGGAGGGCTGGCTTTTTATCCAGCCAACAGAGATGTAGGGGCTGTGTTTTCTAACCAGTACTTATAAAGTGCCTAATGTGGACTCTGTAGCTATTTATCTCCATGGGCTCTGTGGGGAGCCAACCCAAAGCGCTCCTGCTCCCCTGAGCTTTGGCTCCAAAACTGGAGTGTTAGGTGCTATTTTAGGTTGTCTGAATATAGACCTAAGCAAGTGTTTATTATATCAGCAAGTAGTAAATGGTTGGAATTAATAATGGTAGTATGAGTTTTTATAAGTTTTCAGAAGTCCACTATTAGCTTAGTACTGTTCGAGTTTAAAAAAATACATTAAAAATATGAAATGTGGCCATACTTTCTGTCAGGCCTTTTGAGAGAGTGGGCAAAGAATGAAGACAAAGACAGGGTACTCGTGTCAGTGTAGCCTGAGAGACAAACAACAGGGCAGATGTATCAGATATTACCTGCTTGACAACCAGAATGTTTGCTAGGTATCGAGAACGATGAATATACAACAATCAGTTAGGCTAATAATTTTTATTTATCAGCAAGAAAGCTCACTGTGCTGTTCCATGTCAATAGGCTACTGATGGAATAAAAAGTGAGTTCTGTTTTCGTACATGGTTGGTGACATCTCCTGCGCTCCTCTAGAGAAGCAGAAACAACAACAACAACAGGAGGCAGCTGGAGGCTGTAGTGAGCATCAGGGCTGCCAGTGACGGGAAGGTCTGAGCAGGTCTTCATATCATGGAGCTCCTGGCAGTCAGGACAGAGGACACACATGTGCCTGCTGTGCAAGGCACCCTGAAGAGCCGCACTCTTCTCTCCTATTCAGGGACCTCCACAACACAGCTCCTGAGGCAGTCCAGGAGTCTGGTGGCTGAGAGTCGAACACATCCCATGAACCATCCTTGTGGTGCAAGTGACTGAGTTTCTGTGCCTGGCAAAGTTCCCTGTTATATAGGTGCAGCCTGCTCGTGACTGTTGGCAGGGCTGCAAAAGACCTCTTTGCAAAAGGACAAAGGAAGCTCAGAGAGCACCTCTCTCTTATGTGAAACATCTACATGAACCAGACTTAGACCTTCCCAAAAACTGGAGCTATTCAGGTCTGAGGTTTTACTTTAGGCCCCTCTCAGTGTTGACTTTTTCTTGCATTTGGACTGTCTAGGTCAATACTAGATTTTTAAACCCCTGAAAGCACCTTTTTTTAGTTAGTAAAGGAGACAGTTTTGATTTATTTTGGGGAAAAATGGTCATATAAAGGTAGGTTTAAATTTGTCTATCCAGATACTGTCTTTTGGCACTACTGAAAATATATTAATGCTTGGTATACTTTTGTCAGCCCTTCTTATGACCTGTTAGCAAACGAGCTGCTCTTTCACAAACTAAAACTGATTTGTTCAGCAAATAAAGATGACAGATCTGTTTCCTGTATTTCATCTTGAAATGCTAGAGGTTTCACGACTCTCTATTTTAGAAAGTCAGTTTTAGCTTCATTGTGCTTATTATTACCTTGCTCTTACAATTATTGGTACTAATAATCAGTAAGAGTATTAGTATAATAGTGGTATAATCAGTAACACTAGTAGATTTATTGAAATATATCAATATTTTAAGTATCCTATTTTATTTTCAGAGCATTTGGAGGCTCCAAGTGGGTTGGGACTCACTGCATGGAGCATTGTGTAGACAAACAGGAAATTCAGATTTCTGCCACAAAAATCTTGTGATCTTCACTTAGGCTTCATTTGGCAAAATCTTTTAGTTTGGAACAAACTCTGATTATGAAGTTTTTCTCAACTAGGGCAACATATTTATCTTAAAACCCATCTTACTATATTTGAGGCAGCATAAGTGCCAAGTAGAGAGCAACTCAGCTATTCCTTTGTAATGAGGGCCAAGTGCTCTCATGCAACCATCAAATGTGGTAATGTTGATGAAGCCCTGGTAGATGGGTCCAGCATCACCCACCTTTGCAGCTGGAGCTGCAGCAGAGCAGAGGAATCACAAGCTTTGTCTTTGCTGTCATGTGAAGCAGCAGCATCTGTAGAACACTGCTGTAATACCTCCACTTTCCTGAGCTCCCCAGGAGCAGAAGAAAAGTCTGATTCTGCTCTCTGAAGTCATCTCAGCTCTATCAGCTTCCAAGTACTTCAGGTTTGGGTTGCACATTCCCTCTTGCTGAACTTCCCCTTGAGAGATACACAAAATGATGGGAGGAGCAATATGCCACGCTTCATCTGGTAGCTGTGGTTATTGCTCCCTCTGCTTTCTTATGGGACCTGAATGTTCCAACAGTCACCAGGTCACTGAGCATTTTCAGATGGTTTCTTTCAAATTTCTCATGTTCACGCTGTTCAACTTTGCACAAAGTGATTAACTGGAACAATGAAAGCTGTCTGGATCCCTCCATCTCTGCTTAAATGCTATGACATTCAGTTTGTAGGGTTAGTATCTGGGCCTTGTTTCCTCCCATGGAAGGAGGAAGAGAGGCTTACAGAGAGGAGCATCTCTACCAGGGACTGAGGGAGACCTTCCCATAGCTCTCCCAGGAGTCTTGGAATGCACTGCACATCCTGGCCCCAAACCTGAACACAGCACCCAGCTGCAGGTCACTCCATCCGTGCAGTGTTTTCATCATTTCATTAACTCCCTGCCACTCCACCAATGCATCGTGGCTGTTTAGAAACAATCCCCGAATCTTACAACATCAGCCAATGGTATATGAGTGGCTCAGCTTTGTTTGCTGCCTGGTCTCCCCTCCATTTGTTTTGCCACATGCTATGTAGTAGCTACATATAAGAGACAGTTGATCTAATAAAAGCACTCTCCATCTCTGCTTAGGCAGAGATTAAATATACAAGGTGTATCTATCCCTTACTTGGGTAGCATTTATCTCATATATGTTGGAATAATACCAGATTCTCCCTTGAACAAAGGAATCTGTGGTGCATTTGAATGTTTCTGTTGACAACCTGACAGTCACTATGTGATTTCTTCTACAGTCTCACTGCACTAACCCGTCCTGGTATCCCAAGCCTCTTTCATGTCCTCTCTAAACTGTCTGCGTTACTGTTTGGCACATTTATCAATAAAACTTGATTCCTTGAATTTGAGTTTCATAGACTAGATTCATGCTGCTATTCCTGAAAGTATATTTTCCTGAGATAAATTGTGGAAAACGATAGCAGAGAAATGTCAGATTTAGAAGAAAGTGGGTGGAAACCTGAATTTTGTCACCAACTTACTGCTTCAGCTGGCACTAAATGGGAGCTTTCAGCTCCCTGCTCCCTCCCTCACCTCCTCCGTGGCAGGAGTGTGACTGTGCCTAAATATGATGCCGTGACGGGGTCACGGTGAACTCCTCTTCCTACGGTCCAGGTGGAACACAGTGTACGGAAGCGCTGTTACACAAACATAAGTGCTTTAACACTTGTAAATGTTACACCCAGCTACCCTTACAGGGGAAGGGTTTCCATGATGAATTCCTCGTCTTCTGACATAGTTGCAACAATCTATATGCATGCTGAGGTTGGGGCAGGAGAGTTTGGGAGTATTTTGGGAAAAGCTGCTTCCCCTCACACACCTCACTAAGCCCTGCACACAGAGGATGCTGTGGTGTGGGACTGCCCTTTGCTAAGCGGCGGGAGCCCAGTCCTGTAACCTCAGTGCCTGCTCTGGTTCCTCGCTGCTTGAGAGGAATGTTTTGCTCTAAGGCAAAGGTTTTGTGTGTGGTTTGGAGAGAATGTGAAAGCCAATTTGGGAGTATTATATAAGCAGAAGTAGAGATATGCCAGGCCTTGCGGTTTGAGGGGATGATGTGAGTGAGGCTCACAGCCTGCTGAAAACCAGTAAGCGCAGGCACGCCAAGTGCACAGCCGCTCTGAAAGAACCACTTGGCAAGATGCCCTTCTATGGTTTGTGGTCCGGATGCAGGAGCCTGACTGGTGCCATCGGGTGGGGATTGCCACCTCCCAGGAGAGGTCTGGTGGCTATTCTCTCTGCAAGGCACTCATTCCACATGCCAAAACCAAATGTCCTCCAACTATTTAATCACAAGTCACACCTTGGGCCCTCTTATCAGTTCCTTCTAATGTTGGTCCAGGGTGCCCTTTACCTACCCCTCTTTGTTGCCTCCTGAAGGGCATGTCTTGTTTCTCTCACCACCTGGGCAGGCTAAGATAAGAGCCTCAGTCAATATTGTAACTCATTTTCTGCCATACAGCCTTGACAGGGCTGTAAGGGTCATGGTAACAGCTCAGACCTCACGACAATGCACATGCTATGAACTAGACATGATGCCACTCTTTGATGTGCATGGAAAAGTCTGGCCTGACACACTCCATGAGTTGCCCATCCTGATCACTGCTAGTAAAACTTCAGCTATGACATCTGATTTTGGAGACTGGGCTTCAAGACAAAAGTAGGTGTATGGAAGGCCATTCTAGAGAGCCATGCTAGTAGTCAATAGTCTAGGGATCCTGTGCTGTGAAGAAAATCTGAATGACGGGTGATTTAATGGAAAGAAGAGTATTGGGAAGTGGTAAAGATGATAATGGCCTTCAGATATCTGCACAAGTAATGCATAATCATAGACTCATAGAATAGTTAGGGTTGGAAAGGACCTTAAGATCATCTAGTTCCAACCCCCCTGCAATACACAGGGACACCTCACACTAAACCATGCCACACAGGGCTTCGTCCAACTTGGCTTTGAACACTGCCAGGGATGGAGCATTCACAACCTCCCTGGGCAACCCATTCCATGGAAGGAAGCCATCTGTTTTCCATGTCTTTGGTGGGGAAGATAGGTTGGGTTTAAACAGCAGCAAGGAATGCTGAGGTTAGATCAGCCGTGGGGATAGTGAAATACTGCAGGAGGTTGTGTGGGTAAACTGTGGAGCCTCAGCTCTTGGTATAGGTTGGACACTCAGAGGTATGCAGACAGGGGTGACCTTGCTTTGGACAAACTCAGTCACTGGCCCTGTACTACTGTGTGAGAAAAATGACCGATACAACAGCAAGTGGAGGGTGTCGTAAGTGTGGGAAGTGAACAGAAAGTAGACCACGGTGGAGAACCAGAACACAGGGAGCACGTTCACATGCTCACACACAGGAAGTGCTCTTTAGACATACATGAGGATATCCTCCTAGCTTTTCAAAGTCTTTTTCTTCATGTTATCCTTGCACACTTAACAAGTTTTAGGAACATTACTGTGGCTTCTGTGAAAAAGGCATGTTGCAAGACATACTGTGTGGGTACTGAGAGAACTCCCCCAAAACGTGGGTTGTGTGGACTCAGTGTTTCAGCTTACTCACATTGACTGAAACAGGGCCAGGAATAAATCAGATGAAGACCCAGTGTGGGCAATTTTTGACCTTGATTATAGAAGATTTGTCATGGTTGTCTATGAAGTCCATCTCATTGTGAGAGCAGAATTTGTCTATTGGGAAGCAGGGATAGAAGGTTTTAGAAGCAGTCATCTGAGCTTTGGAGATGAATGAAGTTTATGAGTAAACTACGCTATGCTATGTTTTAGTAGTTGTGAACAGCAGTGTGAACAGCTCCACTATTATAGAAGTTGCTGGAGACTGTCCTCATAAACATGGCAGAATTTCCTCACCTGCCTCAAATATTACAATGATGCAGAGGAATGTAGGGAAGGAAAAAAACCACAGCCAGAGTCATCCATTTCCAAGAGGAATGCTGGGCCTATAAGTACTATTTCATCAATATTGAAAAGCTCCTTTGGCCTTTTCTCTGAGAATTTTTGCCTCCCCCACACTGTGACATGGATTCAAAATGTGGCAGGATGGTGGTCTTGCGTTATGTACCTTGCATTAAATACCTTCATATATGTGTGAAGATCCGTGGTACTTGCAAAATTCCCATCCTTCTATAAATAGCTAGCTCAGCAAGGTGTCGTGATTTACATCCAGCAACAGGGATTCCCCCACAGTCTGACTGCTGCCTACCCTGACATGTCCATGTTCACAGACACTGGGAACAGTGAGTGGACTTCTTTTGCAGCCTCAGTACTGCAGTGGGGAAGCAGGGCAAGTTTTGGGAGAGCTGAGTGAGAGGGATGGCTGGGGAAACTTGGCCTGGGTGGGAAGGGATTGAAGAAAGGGAAGATTTAGGAGGGATCACTGCATGCCTGAGAAGATGGTGGTGTTGCGGGGTGGCTGAAGTTGGAAAAAGGGTCACAGAAAAGGGCTTGGGTGCTAGAAGGGAAGACAAATACGAGCTGTGGCTCTCATTGCTTGAAAAGAATGTGATTTCTCTCTCTTCCTTTGCTTCATGAAAATAAACATAAATAAATACATTCCCTGGATATGTGCACAGGAAATTAAGGAGCTAAAATAAGTGCAGTTAGCCCTCCTCCTCAAAGTGTGAGAAACTTTTACTATTTTGTTAAAGAACAATGATATTAATAATCAAAACCCAGTATTTATATAACATTGCACTTAAGATGTATCAGAGCACAGTAGGTATCATTATTGCTGGCCTGAAGAAGAGAGACTTGCTAAAGGTCACTAGGGATGGAATTAATCTCATATAATCATACACATTAACCTAAACCAGACACCTACACTCCCTTATCAGGCAATTGAGAGCAATTGGTACTTGCTGAATTGACTCACTTGACCTATTTTAGACACCTCCTTTAAGGTGAGGTGAATCTCATCTTAGAAAAGTTGTTTCTCTGCATACTAAGGGCAGCCTTTGGGTGACTATTTCAGTGGTAACATCTCCTCTGTAGAGGTTTACAGTTAGGTGAAATGAATGTCATCCCTCAGTCAGGGCTGGTGCCAAAGACGTGGCAAAATGTTGTACTGGTTGCGATGAACCCAAGTGGCCCCAACAGACTGGCTTTGCAGAAAGTGGCAGGTGCCTGTCCCCACCTGGCTGGAGGATGCCATTCAGGAGCAGGTACAAACACTTTCCACATCAGGCTTTTCCCCAAGAGCACATGAGGTTGAGGTGTGCAGGTCCCCTCTCCTGGCTCCCCTGTCCAGCGCTGTCTTGAGCTGCTTCTTGTCCAGCATGAGACAACCAAAACTCCAGAACAATCCCGTACTTCCACCTCTGGGTACAAACAGACTGCCAAGCTGGCTTTCTTTTTCACTCCAGGCCTCAGGTGGTGTGGCACCAAATTGAAAGTTTAGGAAAACTGGAGTCAGCAATGCAGGATGGGATGCTTCCCTCCAGGAGGGCCCACGTCTTTGTTTTTCAGTGAGATCTCTATCTCTCTAAGCCATCACCTCTTGCCTAGCAGATTGCCTACATTGCTCAGTTCAATTCAGTGGGGAGCTCAGAGCAGGTTTCAAACAGAACCACATTGACCTCATTCCTAATTCAGTAGAATTACTAAATCAAGTCAAGACCATTCAGAAGAGTAAAGATTCTTGGTTCAAACACTTACAAATAATTTTACAACCTACCAGCTCCAGAAATGCCATCCACAACTGGAGAAGGGTGCTTGCTTTCCCTCTCTGTCTCTGTATGCATAAAGTGGAAAGGGAAGTGGAGGGCAGTGTGGAGTCCTGTACTCCTTGTTATTCTTACATTTGTTTGATATTTTCCATTAATTCCTGTGTTTAATGTTTCAGCGCCTTTGTTTTCCTTTCCTCTCTTTTGGAGAGGCTGATGCTGAGGACTATGTTATTAGGTTTGGCATTACTTGATTAATTTTTTTCTTCTCTGCCTCTGTGTTATTGGGATTTGCTTTTTTCCTGCCTCTGCAGTGTAATGTTGTATTTGTTTTTACAGTCAGCACCTTGCTGTGCAGTTGCTTGAAGGAGAAGGAGGGCAGGCATGTTCCTTGGCTCTTGTTTCGTGAGACTTTTGTAGTGCCCCTCTGTGTTAGTAACCTGGCCTACCTCTGTCTCCTGGCCTTTTCCTCTTCTTCCATCCATGGATGTGAACTAGTCTTGTCTCTAGGACTGTGTTGGTGTTAGGGCTTTCTGGTCAGTTTGGATTGACTAAGAATAATGGTTGCAAAGGGAAATGTTAGAAATACTGACAACTGCCGCCACCACCACTACCCCAGAGCACTTTATAAGTACTAGAAACAGCTTTGATGCTGGGGATGCAGAAAATCTGTGACATTTTCTCATTATTCACTCCAGTTGAGATGATTTATGAGCAAATACAGCCAGGTAGATGTATTTTAGGAGTTAAGCAAACAAATTTGCCCAGCTAAGTTCCCAGTGTTGCAGCTTTGGTCTTTTGTGGCTCGAGGTTAGTGCTGCTGGCTGCATCTCCCACCCCAACCAGGAACCATGACCATCCCAGCTCCACCCAAAACCAACTTTTTCGGCTCTGCAGTTATTTCACACTACAGAACAACATGTTCCCTTCTCCAGCCAAGCCCTTGGGTCTTTGTTCAGCCAGACTTCCACCAACGGCAGTACAAGTCTCTTTGCATAGAGAGTGGGTGATAGAGCCTCCCACTTACTTGCAAACCTCTCTGTGGATCAGTGCCAGCCTCCTCCTTAAATCATGGTTCTCCTCCTCCCCACTCCTGGAAAAGCAGCCTCCCTTCTGACTGCCTGAGTGCTGCTGAGTGCTGAGCCTGCCCTGAGCATTTTCAAACAAGTTCCATCAGTGCTGGTACAACTCTGCTTGTCATTAGCAGCAGGGGGACTGCCAAGGTCGACTACCTCTAGGCGCTCCTAGTGCTGTGCTGTCTAGACCAGCTTTGAGAGGAGCCAGGATGGAGAGGAATGAAATTACTGCTGCTGAAATAGAACTTCCTGGATTTGCAAATCCACCTACCTATGTGTATGACCCTAATCACCATAACTCTGTATAATTAAATCCTATTCTAACTTATAACTCCTTGCCCTGCTTGATTTCTCTTCTTTGCCTATCAGTTATCTTTTGGCTGCATAAAGTATCTGGGAAGCCAGTTTTTAGAAGGTGAAGAGTATATTGTCCCCTGAAGGGAGGGACCTCTGGGAGGCAGGACAGCAGCCAGTTCTTTTCCTGGCAGCCATGGGAATGCCAACGTGGAGCTGCTAGTCAGTGGGTGGGCACAGCGCAGCTGCCCCCTTACACTGGGTCCAGCCTGGGTGCAAATCTGGGTGAAGGGAGGAAGCTGAGGGTGATCGATTTTCCCTCTGTGCCACAATCAAACCCATCTCTCTTTCCATCTCCTTTCTAATAGCAAGCTGGCATCTGTGCTTTGGTGCATCATAGGTATATAAAGCCAAGGCAAACAACGATATTCAGAAAAAGTTCTTTGCATGGTGAGTGTGAGTGGCACAGATTTCTCTCCCATTTGTCCCAAGCTGTATGTGTCAGATGTGGTTTCCATATGGCATCTTTATCTCTCAGTACACCCACACTGGATGTATGCACTGGTATACCAGTGGCTGTGCCGAGCCACAGATAAATGTTTAGTATTCCTTAGTCAACTGGAAACTCTGTGTGTGTATGGGGTGTGCGTGGGGGTGAAGCCCAAGAAATACAAAAACAGGCATATGGCATTTTTTAACTCATTTCACAGATAAAAAGGAAAAATAAATACAGGCAACACTCTAAAATAGCATGAACATCTTTGAAGTAAACCCACTCGTGACAGAAACCAAAGTGGAGGCTGCTGCATCAGCCTACAGCTCCAAGCACCGCACCTTGCCCCTCTATTTTTAGGTGCTCCATGTATGCCAAGATTTCAGGTTGTGCTTCCTCAGATGGAAGCTCTTGAACCTGCAGCTCTTCCTGCTATACTCGGACTTGTGGCATGACCACAGCTTGGACACCCCAAAATGCACTTTATTGTCCTTCCAAAGAATGTGATGTGTCTGGTTTGGTTTCCTGAAGTGAGATTTTACGGAGATAAGCACAAGGCTAGCCACTCTTTCCTGCTGTGTAGATACTTAGACCTCAATCAGATGCCTAAACCTAAACATCTAGTGCCCTTCAAGTCACCCTCATGTGCCTGGCATGGCCTCTGGCTGCCTCTCCAGTTGTGTATCGTTATCCACGTTGATGCCACAGATGCTGTAGGCATCTGGAAGTAGCACTGTTCACCTGTGCTTAGCCAAATGAATAGAGCTCTCAGCCTTGAAATAGCAACTTGTGCTAGTGAAGAGGCTGAAGCTAATCAGGCAAATGCTCCAGTCAAGTGATCATGCTTTATACTGAAGGCTTTTGGTGCAAACAAGGCAGCAGAGGGCCACTTAAGAGCCAGGATTTGTCCCTTACATGACAGTGTTTTTCCATATCATAGATGAAATTCTGGATAGATATACTAGTAGTCACAGCACTGCAGAGGTACCTCCCTTTGCCCTCCCCACTTGGAAATACCTTCATCACATGCCCTAGTAAGATGCCTCATGGTGTGGTCTTGGATCAAGCAAATTGAAATGTGGGAAAATCCCTTTCTCCACAGGTATGGAAGGAACCTGGAGAGACTTCTTACAGATAATTAATTGAAAGTAGCCTGAGAAAGGGTGGGGGAATTACAGGATGAGAGCACCTCTGAGGGGTTCATGGGACTCCCAGTTCACTGTGGCAGTGGCACTGGCTGCGGATGCCACAACGCTGCTTGCACAGTTCTAGGGCATTCGCAGCCAGTGTCACCACCAGTAAACAGCAGAAAGGTCAGGCTTTCTTGCTGGGTGGTTTGCAATAAACCATAGAATCATAGAATCAGCTAGATTGGAAAAGACCTTCAAAATCATCAGGTCCAACCTTTATTTCAGGACTGCCAAGTCCACCAGTAAACCGTATCACTGAGAGCCTCGTCCAGCCACTATTCCCCATACCTGGAACATTGCATGGGGTTGTTGTGGCCCAAATGCAGGACCTGGCACTTTGCCTTTTTGAACCTCATGTAACTGGCCACAACCCATCCCTCCAGCCTGTCCAGATCCCCTCTGCAGAGCCTTCCTACCCTCCAGCAGATCTACATTCCCAGCTAACTTGCAAATTTACTGAGGATGCACTCAATCCCCTCATCCAGATCACCCATGAAGATATTAAGCAGCACTTAATACTGAGCCTTGAGGGACATCACTAGTGTGATGGTGATACCATCTACCACCACTCTTCGGGCTCTGCTATTCAGCTGGTTTTTAACCCAGCAAAGAATATACCTATGCAGGCCACAAGCAGCCAGTTTCTCCAGGAGAATGCTGAGAGAGAGAGCGCCAAATGCTTTACTAAAGTTCAAATGGACAACATCTACAGCCTTTCCTTCATCAACCAGGTGGGTCACCTTGTCATAGAAGAAGATCAGGTTGGTCAAGCAGGACCTGCTCCTCATCAGCCCATTCTGACTGAACTTGATCTCCTGGTTTTCTCTCATGTGCTGGGAAATGGTAGGGTCCGTGAAATGCTCTTCTGATCGATGTATCAGCAATACTTTCTTAAACAGCCCAGCATGAGGCAAAGCTGCTGCTGTGCAGAGCAAACCTAAAGACCAGCTGTATGTTTTTGGGCAGTGTGAACCTTGGTCTGTGGGAGATTCCTGTCTTTTCGAAAGGAGGATCTTCAGCCTGGGTCTTCCCCTTGAATGGGAAACAATGGCCTTTTCTAAGCTCCTTTTGCTCTTGGTTGCTCAAAGACCTTTATAATACTTTAGGGAGTACTTGAGCCAGCCTATGTTTTACTGGCTCAGGGCTAGCAGGGGGGAGAACCCTTTGAAGAACGGCCTTTTATCGTAATGAATATTAAATTAATTTTATTCTTTTGGGACAGGTGAAGCTGTTGGTGTTTGTTCAATGGACTTGAAATGGCAAAGGGAAACCTTTTCTGCTTTTGGCCTAGAGTTGTTTTTCTAGGCAGAGTTTGAGGTTCAGATATGAGATGCCTATGTGAGGAAGTATGCCACCCATGTAATAAAGCACTGGCCTGTGCTATGATAAATGCAAAATGATTAAGAGGTGAGAGGAAATAAACTCTAACACCTGTCTATTTATTTTGAAATGCCTTGGGGAAAAAATAGATAGTAAGACACAAGTGTCTTGGGGGAAATGTGGCAGGATGCCAAAACTTGCATGCTTTCTACCATCTGAGTAGGGTAGCAAGCTCCCAGAAGCTTGCGGACCTGGGCATGTTTGCTCCTCATGTGTTTTGCAAGTTGGAAGGGAAAAAGAAGAATGCATGAGAGATGAAGGATACGTCAGTGGGCTTGGGCTCTGATGTTGATGAAACCCCTGAGCCCAGGCTGCCCTGTCCCTGGCTGGCTGTGAGGGCTAGAGTTGAGCAGGGCCAGCCACATGAGAGCTGCTAACGCTGTCAGTGCATGTGTTTCCTTCTGCATCTAGTCCAAATACTGTTCAGACTGCCAGAGTCCCTACTCAGCTGGCTTAGCCCTGTGGCCTGAAAGGAGGAAAGTTTTAACTGGCGGTCTGGTCACATAACCATATGAGTGTGATTACACAGCACTGCAAAAGCAGACTGAAGATGGAAACATGTCCACTTCTTAATTCAGGCCTGTTTAGAAAAGGCTGCAATGAAGTACAGGGCTAAGTGTTCATGTTTGCTTGTTGGGAGCAGTGCAATGCATGCAGTTGGCGACAACCCTACGGTGATTTGGGTGACAGCACAACTGCTCACCTGTAGCCATCAGTGTGCTGCATGTCACTTGCAGCAGTTCTGGTACAACAGGGTAGCACCCCTTGGTGATGGATTGTGAAGGACTCCCAGTGCATATATGACCAGAATATGAAATTACTAATCCAAACAGTTTTCTTTGGTTAATGCAACCAAACCAATGTATTAAAAACTTCAAAGTACTGAAGCGTTAACTAATTGTTGTTATTCTGTAAACCAGCATGACTTCAAATGTGTCGATGAACTGATGGGCCCATATGGACCTCTTTTTTGATGAAATGTCTAAATGCTTTTTCTCATTTCGTGGTATGTGATTTGGTCTACTGCAAGCAGCTGAAACATTTGAAAATCTCAAAGCAAACTCAAGGCTCAGATGCAATATTACTCAATGGTAACATAACAAGTTACTGCAAATCATTGAAAGTAACTGTCCATGAGTGTACTTTCAGCCTTTGACAAATACAAGGTATTTTGATTATCTGGCCTTGGCTCACAATGAACTAGAATTCAATCAGGTGACTTTGCATGTGCCATTGGCCATATGTGCCAGTTTAACTGATAACACAGTGGTTATGACTTGATCTTGGGCCTGAGGCCAAGAAATTTTTTAATCTTTATGTGAAAAAGTAGATAATTCCTTTATTTTTATGCCCAGGTTTGTCCACTAAGTGTGAAAACATGGTGAATCTGTAGGGAAAGTTGCTTCTGAATTTTGAGTTAGTAAGGATTGGCTAAGTAATGTTCCTTCATGAAGGTTACAGAATGTAGTCTAAACTTTAATGTATCCTGAAATGTTTCCTTGAAGGGTCTGCTCTTTGGAAAAATGTGCCGCTGGCAGCTTGATATAGAGCTCAAACCCTTGAGCTCAAACCGTAGACAAACACTTGACATCATAGTAATTTCTCAAAGAGTGAGGAATTTCTTCTCAAAGAGTTCCCTTTCTCAAAAAGGTGGGAATTCTTCTCACATGCTGGCAATTCTGTATTTTGCTGAAGCAGCTCCAGGACAGACGAGTTAATGCCCTGTGCAGTCTGCTTTCATATTGAGCAAACCCTGCTAAGATGCCGGAAAATAATTGTGATTTAAACTGATAGGCTTGCAAAAGACAGCTGACTCATCTAGTGCCATGGAACTAGGATTCCCACACTGTGATACACCTGGAATTGTTGAATCTGTACAAGCTCAGTCCCCCACCCTTCTCCTGGAGGTGTTGGGGAATCACCAGATGCGTCTGCTTGGCTAGGGTAGAGCTGCCACCTTTATTTCACAAGTACTTCCTTCTAGTGGTTGTGCCCATGCAGATGAAGATGGTCCAAAATACAGACTTGGTGCTCTGTTATAGGGTCAGATGATACAAAACAGTCCAGCAAACTCCATACCTTCTTTGGATGAGAGCAGGATCATGGTAGGTGACATTGTTTAATTTTAGGTTTTATCAAGGCTTAGAGAAGCATTTTGGGGTCAAAAATGTGGAAGGACTTAATTCAAGATATGTCCCATTGAACATACTAGATTGCTGCTTTGAAACTAGACATAGAAAATACTGCTCTCACCTTGCTCTCCACTAGGAAAAGAGCAAAATGGGAAAACGTTGGTTTGGATCTTGCTTAAAGCACAGCCTGAAGCTCTTTACCTGCCTATGCCTCTGCCTTTTTCTTCATCTGACCAGAGCAGACTAACTTCTCCCATGACAAAGGACAGACGGACAATGTCTAGGGTCACGATCAAAGCCGGGCTTTGGCTTGCAAATGACCAAAGTGGACACTGGTGGTACCTTGCTTCAGTATGTGCAGCTTGGTGGACATAACAAGATTCAGCAGCTTTAATGTTCCTGTGCTTTGGCATTTTCTCAGAAGGGGAGGACACACTGGTCAGGGTTTTCATCAGGTGTAGTCAGGCTGTGGTGTCCTCACCAGGACTTGGCGTGCTGCAGCTTGGTCTCATCCCTTTCTCTTCAAGTGTTGCTAAAATGGAGGGCCAGTGAAGTCTCTTCATTCCCCATAAATGTGACGGCATCTTCTTAGCTTATGTGCTGGGACTTCATCTGAAGTCTTGGCACTTGGAAAGGAAGAAAAGCGAGGCTGTATGTTGAGGCATGTCATAAAAAGGGTTTCATAAAAAGCTCTCTCTGGGGCTACCTTTTGCAGAAAGTATGTAAAGAAGATTTGGATTTTTTTAGGCAAAAGAGCAGCAACTTCTGACATGCCCTTTGGAAGTTTTCCCTCGGTACAGGTAAATCACAGTCTTGGACAGAATTAATCTTTTGGGAAAACCTGGAGATTTTCTGCTAGAGATGTTGCTGGCTGTTTTCCTAATTACATGTGCATTTAAGTGCTTTCCCCTCACAGCTTCATGATCCACAGTGAAGCTAGCAGCAGTTAGTGCTGGAGGAGGCCAAAAGCCGAATGTCTGTGAGAGAAAAAGCTACAAAAATGACAGAAGAAGGATTTTTTACTTGGAAAATATTCTGTGATTGAAAATTTTTGCCTGCAAATTTTTGCACTGAATTGCAATGCAGCTTGTCTTACGGACAGAAAATACTGTACAGATTTTGTGCTTGAATATAATTTTTCTCCGCCTGGCGAGAACAGCACCTGCCTCATAAAGACCTAATGGGTGATTGCCAGGCTCCCTGCATCTTCCCTGACAGCACCTGGCTATCACCAGTTTGCTGTTCTGGTGCATTGCTCACAGGCTGCTGCAGGGCAGATCCTGCACCAAGGGTTGCTCTACCTACATGTCTCAATAGTGAGAGCAATAGGAAAAGGGGAAACTACCCCAAAAAAGCAAAGCCTGAAATCAGACAGAACTGATATAAGTCAAGTTTTCTGAAGATGCAGTGAGGGTTTGTAAAGGAAGCAGGCAGTGGACATAACCACCTGAGCACATGCACAGGGCAGGAGGCTGCTCTGGCCCCAAATGTGTGCAGCTCCTACAAAGCACCCCAGCTTGGTTAGTCCCCAGCCAAAGTAATCCACATATGAAAAATCAAGAATGGACTATCTCTATAATGATCCTGTTGAAAGGGAGAAAAAAAGGCTCTATTTTATAACATATCTGAGTCATGTGCTCATGAAGGTATGAGAATATTGACACTTTTTGGACCCAAAGGCTGTGACATAAGGTGCAGAGTGATTTTCCTTTTCTCTGTTGTATGCTTTTACCTCTAACAAATCCCCAACAGTTTCTGCATAAAATGATTAGGTTATTTTTCTAAGTACTTTATTGGAAATGCAGGACACCCTGTCATATTATCTAAGGGAAAACTCAAAATTGTATACTCTGCATTTATCTCTGGTCTTGTTTAACTTTTTAAGTCTGAAGATTAAGGTGTTCCCACAGTTCATACACATGGCAGGATCCTCTGATAACTTCTGTCTTGGATTTTGTTTATGCAAGGAGGGAGAGCAATATTTCTAGTGTCTGAGGGGCTTGGGACACTCCTCAGCGTTGTCTTTTCTGTAGAGGATGAGAACAACGCTGTTGTCAAACTCTGACCCAGTAAAGTCACCTCCTAGATGACAGATATAAATTCAGAGCCAAACCCAGTCTAAAGTCATTTGGGACAATGACTAAACTTTTGCAGAACAGTGTGTTGACACCTGAAAGTGGATGAACAAAGCCATCCACCTACATCTTGAGTTTTGATGCTGCCATGTCATGACTGCCACACTGTGTGGTATGGTGTAGAAGACCCTCATCAGCCCATGGCATTGGGCTGTGACCCTCCAACAAGGACCTTTTGGCTGCAGGCCCTGATGGGACACATCATTTGGCTGCAGATGGCTGGCAGAGGCTCTATCAGCTTCACCTGCCTGGTTTAAGAGCCATGGAGCCAGATGGAGCTTCTCTGCAAGTAGTGAATGGCTAGCTGCTCTCAGGTCTCCCCTTCAGGAGCCTTCTCTTGTCCAGGCTGCCCCAGCCCAGCTCTCTCAGCCTTTCTTCACTGAGCAACCCATGGATTGGATATGTCACATGAGTTCTGGGCTTTGATTTTGGTCCTCCCACATCTTGTTTATAAAATGATGCTGGTTTTGTTTCCTAGTTTTTACTGCACTACACGAGGGAAAGGAGCAAGGTGCAAACTGTGTAACAGGAGAAGGCTGCAGGGAAAAGCTGAGCCCCATTTAGTCTCTCTGTTGAGACCCAAGCCCAGAAGTTTGGTTTTGCCACTGGAAGAGGCACTTGTGTGTGGAGCTGAGGAGTTGCTTTGCCTTTTGGGATAGTTGGGGGAACTCACAGCAGAGTGTGGGGTGGATTCAATTGAAGGATGGTCCAGATGCTCCTGAGGTTTGGAGGTGACCCTGACCAGGCCTCCAGGACAGATACAGCCCCTGTACCCCAACTTAACGCTGTGTGGTCCATGAATAAACTTTTTCCCCCTTTTTCTTCTTGGCTAAGCACAAGCGAGCTGCTTGCTCTGGTGTGTGCAGATGGCTGCTTTTGCCTGGCATGGTTCCATGGGGATGCATTGCAATAACGTCTATTTTATATGAAGGGAAAAGCCTCTGGAGAAACAAGGCTTTGAAGCATTCAATTTGTAACGGTGCAACGCTGGCAGCGAAAGCTGTGAATGAAAACTTGTGGGATGCTGAATGAGCCAGTTAATCTCGATGGGTTTCCTTATGTTTTTTTCCTTGTAGGCATTGAGTGTAGGTTGAATTTTCTCCTGACAGCCAAATGCAGGGCTGACTGCAGAGCAGCATCTGTGTGCCCACACTTCGGAGCTCTTGGAAATCCTAGCTGTGAATGAATAAAATGCAAACAAAGCAGCAAGGCATTTTTGTTATTCCTAGAGCAAATCCAAGTGGTTTATACGAGATAGAATAACAAAGCAAACAGCACCTTCTCTTGGATCCTGTTCTGAGCGTGGCTCCTGGCTGCAATGGGAATACGTCTGCTAGAAGTTATGCTTGGGCATCCTTGTCCTGCAGGAAGCCAGGTACCTGCTCAGGGTCCACACTGCAATGAGCCCTATCACTGTGGGGCCCATGTGGAACCAGAGCTGTCACCAGCAGTGAGTTGGTGGCACTGTTCACTGTCAGATTTATCAGTGAGTGCGAGGCCTTCGAGGGGTTGTGATTGATGATTTCCAAGCTGAGCTTCCCAAGAATCCTGCTTCTTCCTTCTTTTTTTTTTCTTATTTTTTACCTGAGGCTGATTAAGTGTGAAAGAAGTTTGGAATAAAAATCTTTCCATCCCAACCTCAGAGATCTTATATATCAAAGCAACATGGGTGGAATAGAAATAGAAGAGGCTGGGAGGATGCAGCCATGGTCAGGGAAATGGCATACTGGCACGGGTGGTATTCCCATCTCAGAGACGGTGTCAAAGAAAAATGAAAAGCTTCAGAGGAAGAAAATGATTTGAAATAAAAAGTAGGGAATGAATAGGACTTTACTGGAGGTTCAAAGGAAGCCCAAGGTACATATTCAGCAACTGTAAGGGATGATATGGTCTTTCTTCCTGTTGCCTCTATGCAACTGGAATTATGGATGCTCGGACTAATAAAGCTTTGGCAAGAGCGATTCCTACTGCAGTCCAAGCCACAAATACATTTCAGGGAAAAGGTGGAATATATATTTTTAACCAAAAAAAACCCAACCCATATTCCCAGAAAATACTGGGGAATTTTCAGTAAGTTTCCAAAATGCTTTTGTGAAGCCTTCAAAGGTTTTGTGGGCTTTTATCCTCCCATCCCAATCTTCACCCGACTGAAGAGGCAGCAGCATTTCTGATGGAGCTCTCACTCAAGTAAGTTCTCAGGAAGTCAAGCCACAAAGAGCTGATTTCCTTGGAAAGTTTTACACTGAATTACTCAAACCCCCACCATAAAATATGGAAGAATCTGCTGAAATCAGAAGAGAAGGAGCCTGAAGGATCGTGAAGAAACAAGTATCTGCTGTCCCACAAAAAAGGCTTTCATGTCTGCGAGCCAGAAAGATTTGTGTCCTAATGTATTCTGACACAGAACAAAGCAAGGGAGTGGAAAGCAAGCGGCTGCCAGATCTGTCTCTTGTGTGTCCACATGGAAATTCAGCCCTTCTTTTGGGGTTAGTTTTTATGCCCTATGTTCCGTGGTGGGGCTTTGGGCAACATGGCCAGGGGACAACCCGCTTCTCCATGGGCCTCCAGTGCAGCCCCTACCTGGCCATGGGGATGGGGAAGGGTTGGGTTGTTTTCCAGGCAGGGGTGGGATTGGAAAACATTGATGTGTGAGGAATGCATGACCTCTCCCCAACTCCTGCTTAATATATCCACCACACTTTGGGGTTTAAAATCAAACCTCTTCACGCTTTTGCTGTTACTGTGGGCTTTCTGTAGATGCTCTTTTATATTGCATCGCATCACTTATATCAAAACCAGATCAGAAAGAATTCTCCTTGGCCCTTTTTTTCCCAGTTTTATGGCTGTTTGTGAATTTCAAAGCACTTCAGGATTACACAGGGAGGGGGGGAAATGGTACTCGAGGCCTTCATCTAAACTGGATTCATTCCTGTCACCAAAATGCATTAAGCAAATAATAAATAAAGCACAAACTAATTCCAGGCAAGACAGCTGGATGTGATAGTTGAGCTTTGGATGGTGCTGGCCATGCTGAGGCCTTGCAGTGTATCTTGAGTGGGTAAAATGTACACGATGCTGAATAAAATTTGCTTCTCTCATGTTTATATGCTTACATGTTTATGTACCATGTTTATATGCTCTACACGGACCTTGTGAAACACTTGAATCTCCTTTCTAAGGGAAAATGCTCATGCATCCATTTGTGTCTTCAGAAAGGCCTGTGTTTACTGGAGAGAGAAGTTGATTTCTCTGCTCAGTGTTAGCATGGTAGAAGAAGAAGACGTGTGAGAAGAAAGACAACCATTTATATTTGCTCTATAAAGTCCCTTCTGTGGGACAAATGGGAATAAAAGGAGTTAAAACCCTTGCAAAGGCTGAGCCATCTCTAGCTCTTTTGATTTGCACTCCTACCTGGAAGCAACCAGGGCTTTGTGTGCCTTAAACCACAACAGCCTTTAACTCAACCAGGGGCTTTAGGTAATGTTCAAGCAACTCCCAATATACATCTCTACCCTAGAAATGCCAAAGGGATTTTGAAAACTCCAAAGAAAAATGTGTGTTTTACTCGAATTGGTTTTTCCCCAAATCTCTGCAATCTGAGCAGTGACTCACCCCCCAGCTGGTGTGAATCAGCACAGAGGAACCATGCTCATTTATGTCTCTGCCAGCACAACCCACCTTTCTGGTGCTCCAGTGCCAGAGCCACCAGCAGCTTCAGTTCATGCATTCTCCCTGAAGGCCCCCAAGGATGGGTTTGCTCAGGACACAGCAGGGACTTCTAGGTAATGCAGTTGCTCTGCTCCTTTTCTTGGCTTAGAGGCAACTTATACATGATCACAATATCTAGTAGAGTGTTTTGGGTCTTCTATGGCAGGGAGGTTGGAACAAGATGTTCTTTAAGGTCCTTTCCAAACCATTCTGTGGTTGGGATGTTTTGATGCTGGTGTTTATTGGGATGTTTGGATGCTGTTTTGTGCCTTTGCAATTTGTTTTGTGTTACCTGTTGTATACATGGTTGTTTTATAATGATTTTGGGTTTTCTTTGCTGACTGTGGCAGTCACATGGGCTTTGTGACTGTGAATCATTATGAAGCATTGACCTCTTGTTTCTTCAGTCCCTTTGGAGGGATGTCTGCAGATAGTACCTCGGTAATAAGCAACATGTGCAAAGTGAGGCTCAGGTGCTAGGAAGGGAGCCTTGGATTTGAAAAGCCCTGGCATAGCTTGGTCTGTTTGGATAGACCTAGTGGTTTGGACAGTCCAACGACATCCATATGCAATGGTTTTTCTTGATTCACAATGTTGAAACTAAAAACCACTTGGCTTTAAACTTTAAGCCTCTGCATGCATTCCCCTGAGAATGAGCCTTTCTGGCAAACTCTAAGTTCTTAAATATCACTTCTCCAATTACATTCTCACAGGTTAGTATTTATGCAGGCCTGGCTTTTCAAATCCACGGAGCTGGTACTGGGCTGAGGCTTAATGCATTACAGGTGGCTTTTGGTGCTTTGGGCTCTCTGACCAAACTGGTTCCAGATGGCCACACAGTATGAGTAATAACATCAGCTCATTAAGTTGCAAGGTTTCAACTACAATCACAGAATTATCAATGAAATAAAAGCTAACGGCGTATCAGCTGCACTCTAAGCCATAAATAGGATTTACAGCGAAACAAAAACCTTGTTTTGAACTCGGCTCTCTCATCATTTCAATGCTGGGTGTCCATAGAGGAGGTTTATTCACTAGCAAAAGGGCAAAAATCTGCCCTCGTGCTCTCCAAAATATAATCCTGAAGGCTACTGTAGTGTGGGCCTGTGAACTTCTGATTTTGGGAAAGCTTTTGATTGGGGTCATTGAAAATGCATGGCAGTATTTATCTGTGATGACTTAGAAAATAACTGCAATGAGCCTAGGTCTCGGATCAGAGGGATAAGTGTCAGAAAGCCTCATTACCTTGTGTTTCATTTATGGTTGCTAATGTTCTTTGTGCAAGTTGTTATCTGTCTGTAGGATGTATATCATGTCCAGCAGGATGGCTCTTGTAGGGTGCACAGGTGGCTTCTGCTACTTCAGAGCCTGTATTGAGTGTTTTGTTGGTGTAGATGTCTCTTCTGTTCAGAATCACCATTGGGAAAGATGCTCCCAAGCTTCTAGGGTAGCTGGGGTGATGGAGATCCGGGCTCCTGGCTATCAAGGGGTGACTTTTGCATATGGAATGTATACAGAATAGCAAAATATACACAAACTAAGTAATGCCTCTTTGAATTAGCATGGTCCTTGAGCCAAGCAGGAGGTGTTAGTACACACATACAGCAGCTGAAGTAGATCCTTTATGTTCTTGACTCTAACACCTCTGACTGCTGGGTGACTCTGTAAACCCCCTCTCTTCAATCCCTGAAATGTGAGTGCAGCAAACAGCACCAGGTGCCCCATCAGCCTCACTGCTTTCAGTGGGGTTCCTCATGCATGTGAAGTGATGTGGGTAGGTGAGCGTCTGCAAAACACTGGCCAGGCTGGAGCTGCAATGTGTGGTGTGGTGGTGAGCTGAGCCCCCCTGCCATGGCACGGGCTGGGTGATGCTGGTGGGGGAATAGAGGAAAGGGCTTCATGGTCCTTCTTGCCCTCTTTTGTTCTGCTAAATCTTCCTCCCCATCCCCCCACTAGGAAATCAGGACCTCATCAGTAGTAAAAACCTAAACGACTTGAAGAAAATGCATTAATGATATAGTGTTGCATGTTTTGGAGCAAGGTATCATGTATGTTGTGGTATAAATTATACCAGGATTATGAATAAGGAATGCTTCCAACCCAGCTAAAACCACAAGCTTTTCTCTCTGCCCCTCCATACCAGGCACCCAGAAAACCAGTATGGTAGAAGCATGAAGGTATTTTGCTTCTAGCCATGTTTTGTGAAACCTAAGTGGGAAAATGGGTTTCCTAAGTTTGTGGGAAGCTAGGAGAAGCTTTATATGACCCTACTTTAGTCCTAGAGGTCCTGGTTGTAGTTAAAGCCTGGATCTAGCATGCTGAGTCATGCTGATAACCAGTGCAATGATGTGCTTTGTTACTACTCCATGTGAAAGAGAGACTCAGAATCGGTCCCTTGATAATTAGGCATATCTTATTTAGATTCATCCTACCTGCTTAGCCTCCCTAGCTGCAATTCTGTTATAAGGGCAAGCAAAGTTTACATCTATTTCTACCCCAAGGGTTGTTTATGGCAGCAACATCATGTTTGGGTCATGTGGTAGTTCAAGCATTACGGTGTTAGAGAAGGTGAGTACATCTATAGTGTCCTCCTAGTTGGGATTTGATTATCCACATAAGTCATCCTGTAGGTAGTTCTCTCTCCATCCCGTAATTCTGAGGGTCTCACAGATGTGCAGTATCACTGCTTCCAGATGTTGACGGCCTTTTCAGAGTACTGGGCACTGGCCCAAGGAGGGATTTGGTATTGGGGAATTCTGGCACCAGCTGTTTCTCCAGCAATCTGTACACTGAGGAAATTATTGTGTGTGAGTGTAATGCAGAGACACCACTGGAGGCTGAGCTTAAATCCCCAGGCAGGCACAGTATTGATCAAAAGTCAGGGCTGGGGGCAAGCACAAAGGTAATGCTGTGATTTAGTGGGGTGGGGTGTTTTCTGTCTCAGGCCACCACTGTCCTTTGTGCTTTTTGGGTTATAATGCCTCCAGCATCACTCTTCCACAAGAAACAGGTTTTCAGTAAGGTGTTACTGTGAGTTTTGAGGGCCATACCCAGGCCTTCTGCTTTGGACACATAACCTGGGTGATGCAATGTGTAAATCACAGGGCTGCTGTCTCATCAGGGTCATCCTGTCCAGGTTAAGAGCTGTCTTCCCTGTGCACACACGTCACAGGTGGAAAGAGAAGAGAACAACCCAGGAGACCTAAACCATGATGAGCTTCTTGCCCACCTTTCAATGGGGTGATGGGTCAGGAATGGGATGGGTGTGATGAGCTGGGAACTGCCTGGTACTGCCAGTGTGAAGCTGGGGCAAAGTCCAGGCAGGGCTTCATAATGGGACCCTCCATTCTGGTTTTGGGTTGTTTTGGGGGGGTTTAAGGGTAGGATATGCCCTGACAAAGGAAGAACAACATGTGAATGCAGCTTACCCCCTAACCCAACACTCTGCTGGCCATGTGTCAGCACTGAATCCCCAGCTTTTATGGGGAGAGATTGCTACCCACCTCTACCATTGTGTGCCATGGGGTCCTGTGAAGGAACCCTAGACAAGGTGACCACCTCTCCTGCAGGGTCAGCATCCTACTTTGGTCTTTGCTCTGCATAACCAAGGTTTGGGGCCCAAGTGGATGGTCTCCAGCCCATCCTTCTCTTAGATGCTTGCTATAAGCAGTGGGCACATGAGCATGGGTCTCGGCACCGAGAGCCAGTGCTGAGACCCAAGCTCACATGCCAAGCAGAGCATCATTAGAGGAAGCCTGTGTGCAGCATGAGGAATGCCAGACCTACCCGCTGTCTCCAGATCTGTCTCCCCAGCCAGGCTCTGGATCTTATTTGGATGCAGGGAGATTTATAAGGCATTCTCTTGATTAGGGGCCCCTGTTTCAACTAAGAAAGATGGGGAATGAGGAGACCTAACAGCAAGGCAATGGCAAACAGCGGACTGAAAGGAAAGGCTTGGGAGACCAGTGGCATGTGCTGTAAAGAAGTAGTGGCAATAAAATACACCCATAAAAGTGATGTGTACGCCTGTAGCCTCATCTAAGAAAGAGGAACAACAGCGTGTCCCTTCTAAGGGCAAACAAGAGAAACCCTTCCATATGTAAGCAATTATCAGAAACACATGGGAGAGGTGGACAGGGCAGACAAATCCAAAAGCCATATGATATTGCACAGAAGAGTGGGGCTCGTGTAAAGCCTGAGAGTTCATATATTTCACAGCTCACCATGTACAGAGGCTTTGGCCTGCTCCAAAAGCTGCAACTGGGAAGGCTCCTCTCATTTTGGCCTCGAGGCCTGTGCACAGATGGTGAAAGCTCGGGAGGGAGTGCTGGGTTAAAGGGGTTGGCATGAGGAGAGAGCCAGAGCCCTGCTTGGCTTTGCTGTGTGCTTTGCTCTATGAACACTTTGCAGCTGGTCTATGCCACAGCAACACTTAGCTGCGGTACTGGGTGCTGCTGCTTCTGGACTTTGGGGCATCTATGCTTTAGTCTCAGTTTTGAAGTGTGGACTTGTCCTTATCACCTTTAAACTCGCTATCAGTGTAGTGGCAGGATGATGCTCACTGCAGGGATGGGAGTCCCAGAGGAATTGTATCCAGCCTTCCACTTTTGTGCAAAGAGCAGAGCATCTTGGTGTGTTCTCGTCACTGCAAGGACCGTGGTGTGGTCTAGATGTTCCTGAGCTGCTTTCATGCTACCTGGCCATGTACTGCTGCTCTGAAGACCACAGCAGCCTGGAGCCTGAAGTGTAATCCAGCTTCTGTGCCCTGGATCTCATGGTGATTGGAAGTATGGGAAAGATCCTTTTTGCTGGGACCAAGCCCTGTGGTGTGTGAAATTAGCTCAGACGAGCACATTTGTTATCAGCAACTCATCTGAACCAGTTCTTTGAGCCGCTTTGAGTCCACTTGTAAAGAACATGCTGTGAACTCTGCATGTCATCAGCTTACTGGTTTAGGTGCATTTAACTTGTCTCCAAAGCAGCAGTTAACCACTTTGTCACACATGCCCAAACCCCAGTCTGTCTCATGTGCCCCAAGTCAGCTAATATGTGGGTTGCTGCTATCCAAATGTCTTGTGTTGCAAATGCAGGGACGTTGTCCTCAGGATGTGGAGAACAGCCTTACAGAAGTCAAAATTATTCCTGTTGCTATTCCCATTGGAGACCAGGCTGTAGTCCCTAGGGATAATAACATTTACTTGGTTTCCAGAGCAGTAATTGGACAATCTTCTGCTCTTCAGTCTTAATAATAGGAGCAAAGATGTGGAGAAATTGGGTACCCAACTGTGCCCATCTCCTGTAAAACCTTGGACGTTGCCACACTGGGCTGCAACAGTCTCTTGCTTTGCATCCCACTGTAATGCAAGAGCTGTGCTTGTCTGTAGCCTTGGTGGGACATGGAAAGAATTGATTCCAAATGTGGGTTTAAGCGTTGCATGAAGGCTTCCTTGTTATCAACTGTTTCTTCAAGTTGGGCTGTGAAAGGAGCTGATCTGATTGTGAAACGCATCACTTGTATATGTGCTATTGTCTATAAAACATTACTCTGCCTTGTGAGAAAGGAAAGTTTCCTTAATGCCTGAACGTGCCACGCTCCTCTGTGTTCATGTGGTTATGGGGTTGTTTTGTTACTGAGCAAGCAGATGGTTTAGTGCTCTGAGGATCACCTTTGCTGCTAAGGGTGGTGCTTACACCTCTGGGGGCAATGGTATGTTCAGCCTCAGTAAACATGTTCTGCTCCATCTCACTGAGCACTGAAAGCAGAAACTGCTCTTGGGTTTCATTGCAGAAGGGGCAGCTTTGCCAATACAAAGAAGAACTTG